>JAJOOO010026797.1:0-18536 GCA_029582685.1 Solanum piurae
ATAAGCATAATATATTTTTAAAAATAATTATAATACATATATATTGCATACTTAATTCACTTTTAATACATATTGCAGATTTAACATAGTATTGCTATAAATGGTAATAAATAAAAAGTATCGCTAAAATAAGTAATTATTTATTAAAAGGCACCCATCCAAGTAATTTTTCCAAAAAAGAATATGGTAATTATAACTTTTATTTTAGGGTTTCTTCTTAATGATTAACCTTTTGGATATTAGAGCCGAATATATATGAGTGAAACGTTATTGGGATCCCTAAATTAATTGCATATTCCAAGGTATGTAGTATAATTTGTTCATGTTTTTTCATCCCCTTATCTTTTTGTAATCTCTTTGATTTTCGTTATGAACATTTTGGATTGACCAAGATTGCTTGTTAGGTGTGAGGGTTGGAGGTGTTGGTTAGGTGAGTAGGAGATACTGAACTTCAAATGTTTACTTATGGAACTTTTTTTTGCTTCTTTTATTTCTATTAAGAAAATTATTTTTTTCGTTTTATGGAACTTGTTTCTTAGAAAAAATGTTTCCAACTAAACATGTGTAAATTTTTAAATTTATACCAACATACACCTTTGAGATGGATGTATGGGTCATACAAAAATGGATAAAATTAGAAATAAATATATTCAAGATAAGATGAGTGTTTTTTTTTGGTAGACATCTATGAGTATATAGACTGAGATGGTTCAGACATGTGACAAACAGATGCGTCAATGAGGATGTGCAAGAGGTTTATTTTGCAGCTTATTAAGGACATAACTCTAGATAGTAAGATATAGAGGTTGAGAATTAGAGTAGAAGATTGGTAGGTAGTCGAACATTGTGGTCTCCATTATTAAGGACATAACCCTAGATAGTAAGATTTTATTATGTTTTACTCAAGCCGATGGTCTATTAGAAACAATCTACAAGGTAGGGGTAAGATTGTGTTCACACCACGCATCTTCAAATCCCATATGTGGACTATACTAGGTATGTTGTTATTGTTGTGTGGGGAAGGGAAATAGAGGGATAGTGAAATTGATGAAATAATTTTCTATGCCAACTTATAATTTGAAAAAAATGCTACCATAAGGATCTCCCAGGTTACTTTTGGTGATCTCTATGAAAAATGTCGCAATAACATTTGTACTAAATTACAAAACCAACTTTCTCTTCGAGATCGAACTTACACTTATTTGTCAAATACCTCTATTGATACTACTAGACTAAAAGTTGTGATGATTCTATTCCAAGTATATTATGCATCCATTTGGTTATGATGCCAAAGTTTTGCTTTTTAATCTTCTTTATGTTATTTAACTCTTTTATTTAATGGTCCAAACAAGGAAGTGTATTTAGTTGAAAAAACTTATCATTGACTATGTATATTATGGTAGATAATCAATCCATATCTAATCAGGTAAGTAAATTTTCTATAAATGTAGAATATCTAAGCTGTCCTATATAATATTCTGTGTAATTTTCCTTGTTGGGTTGCAATGAATCTAAATGTGTACGAATGTAGACATGTGTACTTATTAAATAGCAACCATGTTTCATTGGTCACTTCTATCTGTTAGATATATAAAATGTCTTTAGAATGAACTTGCTGAGCAGGGTTGCATATAAGTGTGTGACCTAGTGATCAATGAAGTGGTTGAGAATTATATATGATGTTTCAAGTTCATCTTTCAGTTGAGACAAAAACACTAGGTGATTTATTCACGTCTATCCTAGCTTTGGTGAACAAAGTTACATGGTACATGTTGTCGATGGGAGGTAATAGGTATCCCATGGAATTAGTTGAGGTGTGTGCAACCTAGCTTGGATGCCACAATTATAAAACCATGAACTTGTTGAAGAGGTCGACATGGATTAATTATTATTTTTTTAGAATTGGTAAACATTGTATTCTTCAGCATTAAGGACATGTTGAGGACCTTTAAAAAATCAGAAAAGAACAAAAAGCATAATACTTACAAGGATCCTAAGAATTCTAAAAGTTGATCTGAATCCTCTAATCCTATCTCTTTACACCAAAAATATAAAGATACAATGCAATTCCATTTAACCTTGTAAATGGAATATAATTGGATATATCTTCAAAATTCCTACTAGTCCTCTCCTTCCACATTGTCCACCAAATGCAATGTGAAATCAAATTCCACCAGGTCTTTTGTCTCTTGCTACCTCCTCTCCTGATCCAACAACTAAGTAAATCAGATGTATGTTCGGGCATAGTCCATTTCACTTCTAAAATGTTGAGAATCATGGACCATATTTGTGCTGTGAAAGTACAATGTAAAAATAGGTGAATGTTAGTTTCCCCTGTCTTCCACCTAAAGAGCATCGCGGAAGTATGATCTTTCTTTTCTTCCTCAAGACTTCATGTGTCAAGCATGCCTTTCTAATTACCAGCCAAGTAAAACATTTAACTTTTGTTGGTGTTGCAGTCCTCCAGACATTTTTCCATGAACTCTGGTATCTGCTACTTTGCGGGTTGCACTCCTTTTTATATGCCCTGCCAACTGTGAAGATCACATCCTTATTGTGCGACCATCTAACAACATCATTGTCAGTATTGGTGCCTGCAAAATCCCTCACTTCCTCCAACAATTTGGATACTCTCTCTATTTCCCAATCATTTAGAAGTCTTCTGAAATAGAGATTCCAATCTTGTACTGTCCAGCAATCACTGATCATTGCCTCAGAATTGGTGCACAAAATAAATAGATTAGGAAACATGTCTTTTAGAAGGTTGTTTGATCCATACATCCCACCATAATCTAGTTCTCCTTCCATCCCCCAGCTTGATATGTAAATTTGCTTCTAACTTGGGCAATAAGTTTCTAATAGCTCTTCAAACCCCCGCTTCATAAGTATCCGTGCTTATGTTACTACACCAAAATCCATCCTCCCCATATTTACATTTAATCAAATCTTTCCACAAAGCTTGCCTCTCCTTAGTGTATCTCCACAACCATTTCATCAAAAGACTATTGTTATGCTTCCTCAAATCTCCGATGCCCAAGCCACCTTTATCTTATCTATGCAAAATTGTCACCCACTTGACCAAATTGTATCATTTGTTCTCTTTGCAACCATGCCAAAGGAAATCTCTCCTAAGTTTGTCCAATTTCTTAACCACTTTTGCCGGTATAGTGAAAAGAGATATAACATATGTTAGGAGAGAGTCTAGAACAGAGTTGATAAGAATATGTCTGCCACCAAAAGAAATGTATTGAGCCTTCCATCTGGCTAGTCTCTTTTCAATCTTCTCGACTATGTTGTCCCATATATTTAAATCTTTGTGTGTATTACCTAAAGGCATACCCAAATAAGTTGTGGGCTATTTCCCCACTCCGTAGCCCAAAATGTCAGCTAGACTTTGGATGTTTGTCACATCCTTAATAGGATATAAACTGCTCTTTCCCCAGTTAACTTTCAAACCTGTACAAGATTCAAAAAACAATAAAATTAGTTTGATGAATCTAAATTTCTCCTCATGTGGCTCACAGAAAATCACTGTGTCATCTGCATAAAGTAGATGGTAAATCTCTTTAATATCACCATTGTTTCCACTAATCTAGAAATCTCTGATCCACCTATTTTGAGTAGTAATCCTTATCAAGCTATCAAATCCCTCCATTACAGGATAAATAAAAAGGGTGAAAGAGGATCACCTTGTCTGATTCCCCTTCCTAAAGAGAAAAAACCCATCGGTTCTCCATTTACAAGAATGGAGAATCTCACAATGCTTTTGCAAAATTTTATCCATGCCACCCATCTTTCTCCAAAACCCATTTGTCTCAAGGTGTTTAGTAGGAAACCCCAATTTACATGATCGTATATTTTTTCAATGTCCAGCTTGCATATTACCCCTGGAATGTTTCCTTTCAATCTGGAGTCCACACACTCACTTGCAATGAGAGATGCATCAATTATTTGTCTTCCTTTAATAAATGTCATTTCGTTTTTGTTGACAAGCTTATCAATCACTCTTTTCAGCCTTTCTGCCAGTAGTTTTGCTATCACCTTGTAAACTCCAGTAATCAGACTTATTGGTTTGAAGTTTTTAAGTTCAGCAACTCCGACTTTCTTGGGGATGAGTGCTACAAAAGTAGCATTAAAGCTCTTCTCAGTAATCTGTCTAGAATGGAATTCTTGAATAGCCTTTATAATATTCTCTTTAGGATCTCCCAGAAAGACAAGTAAAAGGACATGGGAAACCATCAGGTCCAAGTGTTTTCTCCATAGCACAAAGCTTTAAGCAGCCTAAGATTTCTTCCTTCTCAAAAGGACCCTCTAGTTCTATCTGCTCCTCCACACTAATGGTTGTGATCCCTTCTAATTATAGCTCAGGCCTCCACTCATCTAGTTCTATGTACAAATTTTGGTAGAAGTTTTTGATGGTCTCTTTAATGAAAGAGGGGTCATTAGTATTGCATCCATCCACCAGTAGAGACTCAATGGAATTATACCTCTTATATGAGAAGTAACTACTATGTGAAAAAACTTAGTATTTTTATCCCCCTGCTTTAGCTACTGGATTCTTGATCTTTGCCTCTATCTTATTTCTTTATTCTTAGTTATTTGCTCATAAGTGATAGCCAAATTTAGTTTTTGTTGGATCTCCTCCTCTGTGAGCACTCTTTGTTCCTGTACAGCTTCCCATTTGGCCAGCTCCTCCATAATCTCCTCCTTTTGTGCTTTACAATTTTTTCTATTATTCTTACTCTATTCCTTCATCTTCCCTTTCAAAAGTTTCAGTTTTTCTGCCAAAACAAAACTTGGGGTTCCAGTTATTACAAAAGATTGCCACCATAATTTCACCTCTTTCTTGAATCCTTCCACTCTCATCCATCAATTTTCGAATTTGAACTAGGACTTCTTGAAATTCAGATTCCCACATGTCAGTAGAATTGGGTTGTGGTCAGATCCCAACTTTGGCATTGCGAATTGCTTGATAAAAGTGAACTGCTCCTCCCATTGTGAGCTGTAGAGAAATCTATCAATTCTGGAAGCTATTTGATGCCATTCCCCTCTTCCCCAAGTGTAAGACCTTCCAAATAAATGAGGGTCTACTAATTCCAATTCATTAATGCATTCAAAAAATTCAGTCATAGCACCATTAATCCTAGTGCAATTGGAACTTTCTGCCGGGTATATAATAATATTAAAGTCTCCCCTACTACACAAGGACCTTCACACAAACTTCTCATAGCACCCAACTCACCCTACAGTTTTCACCTCTCTATTTTCTTGCACTTACCATAAACTGCTGTCAGAAACCAGGAAAATTCTTGATTCTGGTTTGAAAATTTATAAGAAATGCATTGTGATCCTGCTTCCACCAGAACCCCCTCCCATATTCTTTTATCCTACATAATTAAAATACATCCACTAAACCATTGTGCCTCTACATGAAGTTCACTCAACCATCTGTTGTTCCAAATGCTGTGAATTAAACTACTAATATTGTCCTTTAGTTTAGTCTCCAAAAGGATATAGACATCTGCCCCCTATTGATTAATCAGGTTTCTGACTAAATCCCTCTTCCCTTCGTCGTTTAACCCCCTTACATTCCAAGAAATTATTTTTACCATCATTGTTCCACAATTGATAATCTCATCCCTCTACTCCTAGGCTCCCCTCTTTGACTTTCATATGGAAAATGAGATTCCTCAACTCTTTAGGCACTGATTGGTTAGTTGTGTTGCTATTATTGTCTCTGTTGCTTTGCTCTTCCCCTGTGGTTTTTACCCCCATTCTACTTATTAATGAGAAGAATTCTTTTTCATATCCCTCTATACACTCCCCAAATATTTGGCTTAATTTGACTAAATTTATGTGAAATCTCAGCGTTGCTTGGGACTCTAAACCCTTCTTAGATATACTGTCATCAATTGCTAAGGGCTTGGGTTCGTGCAAAAACTCCATCTGCTCTCTCGATAATTCCATCGACTCATCACCTTCAAAACTTTCCACCTCCATGTTATGTATCTCCTTACTCCTTGTCTTGTCATTCTTAGAGGAGTTCGCGATCTGCATCGAGTCATCTGGCATGCGTAAAAATTCTCCTCCCATGCGCATGCAGACCTCAGTGTCACCAGCTATGGTGGAATGGTCAAGGGAATTGAAAGAAGAACCCAAAAAAGGTTGAAAATCAGCAAAAGGCTCAGTAAAATGTTTGGGCTTTTTAAGGCCCAAAAAATTTTAAGTCTCCTTTTCATTTATCCAGTCAGGAGGCCCACTTAAAATAGGCCTTTCATCCAACAGCTCCAAGTGGGACTCCTCTTCTCTTTCCATGTGGGAAGTTTGAAAAAACTTTGCCTCATTCTTGTAACCATTGGTTTTTACATACATCTCCTGTACTTTCTCTTTTCCTTTCCCATGTCTACTACGTCTGCTATCATCAGAGACATAGTTGCCTGTACTTTTCCTTTTTCTTTCTCATGTCTACTAGGTCTGTCATCATTAGAGACATTGTTGGCCTCTGATTTCTCCTTTGCCTTGTTGTTGTCACCTTGATAATCTATTTCCGACTCCATCACCGGTTTGAAGGTCGCCGAAATTCACACCAGATCGGTAAAGAGAAAATCAGCTTGCCATTCGATAACTCGACCTTCGTCGGGATATTCTCCTTGGGTCCTCGAACTTGGATTCTCGCCCATCTCAGATGGTTTTTGAGCTCTGTTTCTTCCTTGTTTTCCAACCATCCTCCACATGCATCTCCAATCTCCTTCATGACATCTTTATTCCAGAGGTGAAGAGGGAGACCAAGAGCCCTAATCCAAGACCAATCGAATACTGTACTTTCATGGAAAACACCTCTTGTTGGAGACCAACAATCTAGTTTCAGATTGGCTCCTTGCCGTCTCCAATTCCCCATGATAATATGCTCTGCAGCCTTTCTGGTTTGGAATTCAAAGAGAAATTTGAAGTCATTCAAATCATATACCAGGGTGTTAGAGGCACCTTTCCAGATCTGTTGCACCCAAATCCTGACTTTATTTCGTGTGGGAGCCTCTTCTCATCCGATGAATCTGCCAACAAGACACCTACGCAATAGCTCGTTGTCTTCCCAACTTGAAGACCGTAGTCATGGCTTCTTGATATTCTTCCTAGACCATTTACTTTCTTGTAGATCTTCTTTGTAACTTCCCCTACCATTGAGGTTATTTTGTATCATATCCCCAGATGTAATAAATGTTCTCTGATTTTCTGATTTCCTGTTTATAAAGTTCTCCACTTTACTGGCCAAAATCGTCCAACCCTCATTAAATGTGTTTTCCGGGATAATGGTCACTGTTCTGACCTGCCCATTCACAGTGATGATAGAAATATATCTACCAAATTTATTAAACTTTTGGGAGCAATAAATATGGGTCAACACCACCCTGCATCTCCAAGACTTGAAAATCTTACCTTTAAAATCAGATGCCTCCTTTAATCTCTTGCATATCCATATTAGTGCACCTCTACATACCACCATTCTTCTGGTCCACTTTTTTGAAACCTCTACCCAATCGAACCAAGTGTCTGAAATGGTTTTGATTCCGTGATATCATAAGACCTCCCCCTGACCTGAAATATAGTCTATTCTACATAACAATAACAGGAATGGAAAACAAAGATGGATCAGAGAGAGAAGAAAGAGAGAAGGAGATGGAAGAGAAGAAATAAAGAAAGGGAGGGGAGAGAAGAGTATAGAAGGGAAGCTAAGAAAAATTTCCGGCGAAGGTCTGCCGGAATCGGAGAAACACTTTCCTAGTCAACCCTTAAGGGAGCCTCGAAAAAAGTGCCTGGGAGCATTTTTCAAAGTGCTTATCTACTCTTTTTTTTCAATGTTTGTTTCTCAGAAGGAGTTTGGATTAGTATGTTGACTTTCGATCTCCTTATGCTTTCAAGTAATCACCAAGGGCATGGTTTGACCGATTTAGCAAAATATTGTCCAATATTTTGACATGATTTGAAGTGAATGAAGACATTATTCATTTTAAGCTGAATCTTAGTCACTTTCAAACTAAAGACCTTGGTAAATTCGATTATATTCTAGGTATTAAGGTGACACAATCTAGCAATGGAATTTTCATTTCACAAAGGAAGTATGTATTGGACATATTGGAAGAAGGGAGCTTGTATGACAAACAACTTCTCCAAAAGATTAAGTGTGGAAAAGATGCACCGTAAAATTGGTATGTGACAATCAAGTTTCAATACATATTACTTTGAGCCTAATTTTTCATGAATTAATAAAGCATATTGAAGTAAATTGTCATTTTATTTGACAAAAGATTGAATTGAGGTGCATCAGTGATTTCTTTGAATTAACATAGAACCAAGTGACCAAGATCAAGATCTTCAAGCGGAAACTAGGGCAAGATTGGCAAATTTTTAGAAAGACATACATAAATGTGCCCTTTAACTTGGCCTCAATTGATATTACATGCCATAATACACGTTGGACACGAATTACCATGTAGGATGCATTTGTCTTGTGCTCACCCATAGTTGAAAGATATAGATGTTAGTTGAAGCCAAGTTAAAGCGTCCATGAGGGTGGTTAGTGGTGGAAGTAGAGTATTGGTGAAATGCCATATTTACATTAATCATTCAAATCTATTTAGACCTATCAAATGATTCAAATAAAAAGCGTACTTATTGATCAAAATTTGATTGTTTAAGATTCAGACCTAAAATCGAAGACACTTGGGGTTGTTTAATAGGATGTATTAGAGAATCTAATACATCTATTAGTCATGGTATTGTTAAGTCCTTTGTTTGGTAAGATTTTCAGATACACCATATTCAACATTATAGGGTGTATAACTAATACATAGCAAATCAGGGTATTAGCAATACAAGAGCAATTAATACATGAATAAGCATGGTTAAAGACAAAACTCTCCTTAATACACCAAACCACACAGTGAATAAGAAATAATTCCTGCATAATAATCTCAATATTACTAATACACCTTTAGTTTTAAAAAAAACATTACTAATACATCTTATTCAGTACTATTCTTATACACTTTACCAAACGACGCCTTAATGATTGAGATCTTGATTCATGAATTATAATCCCGTGTTCACTCCTAAAAAACATTGACGTTGTGTGGTTCATATTATTAATATTTGTATATACGACTATGATTGTCTAAAAATTTACATACAATTTTGCAGAATCAGTGTTTGATAAAGCTGCTTGTTTAGTAAAGATATCATGGACCAGAAGTATCAATTACCTTTCAAGGTAGGGCAAACAGCTGAAGCAAGGTGTTTGGAGGATGGATATCGTGGAGCGTGGTTTCGGTGTAAGGTACTAAAATACGTTAGGAGTATAGCATGAGCTTCAGTCTTGCAAATTATACTAGTAACATTATCCGCGCTTCGCACAAGAATTTAATATCATGAAATTTATAAAATGATACTTAAAACCTATCATTCATTAAAACTAAAACACTATATTATCTTACATACATGATTACGTAGTAACAAACATTAATAATGTAAATGAAAATGAAAATTATTACATCTTATCATTTATCCTTAATAACATAAGCATAAATAAATGACTGTAATAATACATACCAGGATCTGTAACATAAACAATGGTGTCAGTAATCCACTCAACAGGAGAAAAGTACACAAATATTTAATTGTGAAGAAGAAGAAGAAGAGGTTCAGAAATTTTGTTATTTTAAAATGAGAGGAAATCCCTCTATTTATAGACAATAAAGGGTAGTGTGAAAAATTGTTTATTGTGCCTTATCGGAAAGGTTACAACTATTTGGAAAAGTTGCAACCCTTCCGAAAGGTCACAACCTTTCATAAAAGTCACAACTTTTCATAAAAATTGCAACTCTTCATTAAAGTCAAAACTTTTCATAAAAGTCATAACTTTTCATAAAAGTCACAACTCTTCATTAAAGTTGCAATTCTTCATAAAAGTCACAACTTTTCATAAATTTCACAAGTTTTTATGAAAGGGAAATGCTAGTTTTGTAAATAAATAAATTAAAAGAGAATTCTTGCTTGTGGTGGCGCCATGTAGGCGGGCCTAGAGTTCTCTTTTATATAAATATAGAGAAAACAGTCAAATACCCTCTCAACCTATTACTCAATTCTCAACTACACACCAATACTTTACGAAAGTCCTATTACCCGCTTGAAGTATTTTAAACACAAATATTGACACTCTTAAGTGCTGATGTGGCACAGCAAGTGTGTTCACTTTCCTTGAAGCAAGTGTAAGGCAAATAAATTAGTCAAAATTAAATTATTGGACAACTGTCATTTCTTAATTGAATTTAATATCATTAATAAATAAATTTAATTAATTACAATCACATACTCTCTCTCTCTCTAACCATTACCTCCTTAAATAATTACACCTCTACAATTGAATTTTGTCATGGCTGCCATGGTAATACAATATTTTATTTTTTCATTTTTTTCACTTTTAGTCCATAATGAACTTTTTCATGACCATCACCTTCAAATCTTTCTTAAAAATAGACAGCATAACCAAAAGAAAGAAAATGGTAATCCTTTAATTTCTTTCACCTCAATGAAAAATACTTTCTACCCGACATTGAAAAATGATATTACAGCTTCTGCTATAGAAATCTGTTCGATTACAGTAGCAACCCGAGTTTCTTGATTGGAACTGAAAGTGGGTATTGGAATTTGACATTTGTGAGTTTCTTGATTGGAATTGAAAGTGGGTATTAGAATTTGAAATTGGGCAAGCAAATTTTCATCTTCAAATTCATCAAAAAAAAGCAACTGGAGAACCATAATGGCGGTAAGATACATGATAAAAAGATTCAACATTCATGTCAATTTATTGAATTCAACTATGATAACTAGATTTTGTGCAAATAAATGATCGAAAAGATAGAAGAAAGACGGAGAATGATGGGTGTGAAGGAGATGGAGGTGGATTGGAGGAGATGAGAAATTTGAAAACAATGGAGAAAAAATGGGATGATTTGGGAAGATGAATAGAATGGTGGAGGAAAAATGAAAGGCATCAAACTTGATGTATTTTGGTGATGATTTAAAAAAAAAAATTAATTCTGAAAAATAGGTGCGTGTATTACACTCTGCAACAAAGATTTGGGGGTGACGTTTTAAGTGTATCAATATTTGTGTTTAAAATACTTTAGGGGGTAATAGGACCCCCGTAAAGTATAAGTGTGTAGTTGAGAATCGGGTAATAGGTTGAGGGGGGTATTTGACTGTTTTCTCTATAAATATATGATTATTTGGATTCTAAGCATATAGAACAGGTTGATTTTAAATGTTGAAAAATATTTATTAGTTGTATCTAGTCCTTTTTGAACAAGTTCATGGTCACTTTGACGTAGTTTTCTTGCTCTCTTTACCAAGTTAATTTGCCCTAAGAGTATATTTATTTCTTGGCCAACTTTGAGCTTAATACTCACATGGTTCTCTAGCAATGCTCTTAACTTACTCTACTCTTTTAGTAGATAGACATATTCTGTTTGAATTGTTACAGAATATGCTATCCTTATGACTTGAATAGAAGTGCAGTGAGTGTTCTTAAACTTGTACTGAAATGCTCATGCCTACCCTAAAGTATAAGCATATTCAAAGTTGTCCACTTGTCAGAACTTTGCTTTATTGAGAGCTTACTTTTAATGCCTTTTATTTTTGTTCTTCTTTAAAACCTGTTCTCGAGTCTAAGGGTCTATTGTAAATAGTCTCTCTACCCCCTCAACGATAGTGGTAAGGTCTGCGTACACCTCACCTTCCCCAGACCTCACCTATGTTATTATAGTGGGTATGTTGTTGTTTTTGTTACTTTTGATGCTTTGCTTTGTGCAGAACTATTTTTTCTCTACTTCAATGACCTAAAAAGATTTTCTTGAAGAAAAAATGATGATCAGTTATCTACAAGCATTGCATTGTATAAGTTTTGTGGATATGATAAGACAAAAATAGGCCACAGGGTACAGTAGGAAGCTAAATATTTGACCTTGGACTGCATAGACAGGATAGATTTCTCATCAGGATACCACACATCCTATGAACATTACCACTATTTACTGTTCCATGGATGCAAAATTATATGTAGCCTTATTTCTTATCATTATTTAGTAAGTTATATACAGCTTATGCCATCTCAATTATCGGGAGGGGTTCCTATTACAACTAAGAATGAAGTTGTTGAAGAAACATATTTTAGTTGCTATAATGCCGTTCTTGTTGTTGTTGTTGATGAAATATCAATTACAAACATGACAAACAGTTTTGGTACCAACTGTAACTACTCTGCATCCACTTGATGCCATGCTAATATATTATCTTACTTCATAAAAAAACAGTTTTGGTACCAAAGGGTTTATCTTCTGGACTTGCTCTGTGCTTTCTATCATGCATAATGCTTTAGTTTGTTTGGTGTTAGTCAATAGTTCGGAGGCAGTAGGTGGTTGTAGGAAGTGCAGTATAAGGTACAAACTAAAATTAGTGGGATATTTTGGTGGATTCTAGGGGGGTGGGGATGGTTGTTGGCTGGATAGCTTGGTCATGATCCGTTGTCTCAAATTATTCATACATTTGTTCTAGTTTAATTGTATTCTTTACTTATTTTATGTCCTCTCGCTGTTTCAGAAAAAATAAACCAAAGGAATAACTCTTTTATGTCTTTATGTGTGTGTTTTCCACTCTTTCAGAGCTTTGCTGTGAACTGCATATGCTTGGCTTCTATTTGTTGAGGGTACTGCTATTGTTTCTTATTTCTGTCAGAAAGAATCGAAAGAAGTTGTAAACATACGCTTATGGTTGCTCAGTAATATCCTGAATTTGTATGAGATTCCCAAGTTCTTAGAGCATTGACTGCTTCACTCCTAGCTGCTTAAGTTTTCAGTTGGTAAAACTTCTGCCATAACTACTATGTTGAACCTTTTGGTAGTTCTCCTCAAATTAAAGTCATTGTATGAGAACTTACCCTTTTGGACTAAGACAGTTTGTCACATTTGTAATCAATGTTTCATCAGCCTGCTGTTACTTGTTGGGCTGATGGGGGTTAGCAGTAATATTGGATTTGAGTTTGTTTTTTCTCATTTCATTTTAGAGATTTCAACTCTTTTCCCTATTTTGCATTTAAATAATTGTTTTTTGCTGGTCATCAATAAAAATAAATTGCTTTTTGCTAGACAAAAGACTTTTCATTGATTAAAGAAGTAGACTATGATGCAGTTACACTTTTCTTGTATATATATGATGATATCAGATACAGGAGATAAGCCGCAGAGGAGGACATTGGAGTGCCTTATTGCAATACTTTAATTATCCAGATGAAAGTATGTTCTCTGATATGTTCTGGTTAATTTGTTGCTCTTGCTAATTAATAGAATGCCTTATGCCTTGGAATTTCGAATCTTAAATTCATGGATGCATTTTTTCTGTTTAATTTACAGGACAATTTACTTTCTTGATATCTGAATTTTAAATGACAATGCATGGAGATTATCATCTAATGCCATATCTTGTAGTTACTAAATACAACAACCTACAAGTTGTAGTTGCTAAATACATGTACAAAATATTGTTGTGAAAAGTTACATAAGATACTTCCATATCAAGGCTATTGCCTTGTGTCATTGAACAGCTTCAGCTAGTACCTTCTTTTCTGTTAATGCCATTGGAATCAATGGAGTTTTGCTCCTTACAACTTGTTCTCTAATGCTTCCGTTCTTGGTCAATAGATGCTGATGTTTATGTCAATGAGCATGTACACTGGTGTGTTTCACTTCCCAGAAATACTGAATTACAAATCCTAATTCTCATCATCTTCCTTGCCTCCTACTTGAAGCTTTCACAAATTTTGTTATATTCTCATAATTATCTCCAGTTCAAACATTTTTTTACCTATTGTGGTTACATTAACTTGTAACTCGAAAACTTAGCTAGTTTTGAATACCTACCATTATGATATATACCAAATGGAGAAAGTTAGCTGTAACTGGTCATTTCTGCTCTATTGAGTTCAGTGTTTTAAATGATGAGCATTTTGTATGGGTTAACCTCATATGTCATGACAAGTTACTGTTCAAAGTTCTCTTGATTTGTATATTTGGATACACTGTTGCTTTCAGACTATATCCAAGTAAATGTTACTCATTGTGATTGGACAGAGCTATATCAGATGGGGCAACTAATGCTGCGACCACTTGGAAAACAAAGCGTCTGATGTCAGCTCAAATTCGGATGCAACTGTTGTTGTTGATGGTACTTGGAGGGAGGGCGATTTGGTTGACTGGTTGTACGATGACTGTTATTGGTCTGGACAAGTGACAATGGTAAAGCTAAGGTAATAATATTGTTTAAATTTCACACATGCTGATTAATAAGTTGGTGTGTTTACTGCTGATATATATCCAGTTATCTGCATTAGGAATCCCCTAGTTGTCCTTTAGAAATAAATTACTGCAAAAAGTTGTTAAGGATATTGTAGGTATTTAGTGTTATGGTGTATTTACAATATCGTTAACATTATATTGGAATGAATTGAACTTGGATAGATCGAGCTGAATGATTACACAACTTTATTTGGGATTGAAAGTTGGTCAAGGAGTTTTTTTTCAAGAAAAGAATTCAATCATTTTAACCATTTACTCTTATGTTGGAATTACGTTACTTGACCTATATTCTTCTGTATACTCCTAATTTTCTTTCGTATACTTGTCATTTGACCACTGCAGGCTGGTGAAAGTACTTCTCGTCAATATCCTCAGCTACTTAAACTTGTTATAGTCAAGGTAACAATAATGTGATACAAACTTCTTAATTGATCACTGTTAAAGAACTTATTGCTGTACCCATAGGGGTAAAATTACATAAGAGATCGTAATGGGAAGTGATATATGTTTTTTATTTTGTAATGTAAATGAATAGATTCTGTTGGTCCAGTGAAAATATGATCTTGCTCCTAAACTTTTTGAAACTTTAGGGGTTGGTTGGTCTAGGTAGGAGTTTTAATCTCCACATAAAATCTACGTGCCCACGTTATGTAGGAATTTGTGTAGAATAGGAATGTAGGTCTTAGTAATACATGGATTAATAACACTAAAATCCAAAACTAACCGTCATATTAGTAGACAAACTTTATTTTGTGCACTAATTGCTATACATGCATCTAAAAAGAAATAATCCCTACATTACTCATCTCTAAACCAAAATGGCCCCTTTAGTGCTTTACCAATAAGCATGTGATGCTGTAGCTATTCGTCAAATGTCTGTTATATATTTAAACATCTTTATTTTCTGTTAAATAAGAATTATCTACCTGAAGGAGTCCTCCAACTTGATTTCGACTTGTAACTATGATTGCAGCTTATTTTGATGTTCTAATTGTAGGACATGCTATAGTTAAAGGGAGAAGGGGCAGACAGGCAAGAACTGTAAGGCTTGCCGGACTTTGGCCGGAGAAATAAAGTGTGTTGTTTGCTATAGGTACTTCTTTATTTTCAGTTTATTCCTTATGCTTAAAGCCGTGACTATGTCCGGCTAAAGAAATTATCTATGCCGGAAAACTAACTTCTATCTTATATAAACCATGAATGGATCTAAGCTTTATTTGAATACAGAAGAATTTTAGCATGGCTTCTTGACTTGGTTCCAAGATGGCGGTACAGTCGGACTTAGTACTACTTTTATTGGCTTTGTCTTAGTGACGATCGTCGTCAAACTCATCTTTCTATACTCGTTTGTCTGGTTACCTACAAAGGGACGTCACCACTTCAAAAGATGCTGCAAACAGATCAAACGACATGGTAAAAGAAACCACAAACAACAAATTCTACGTTCTACGTTCAGCTGTTGAATGCCTTCTGAGGAGCCATGGCAAGTCACTTGCTCTACTCCTTTACTTTTTTGCATCGCCATTACATGAAACTTTTTCGATTACTCATCGAATGATAGAGGTGATATACTGTCCTTCTCGTTCGAGATTCAGCCAGACTTCTTTCCTCAATCTTTTCGGTCAACATCAAAGATGTGGATGAAATTTCCAACTTATATTTCATCAAAGAGAGTGTCATAAAATTGATGTTATGTACTAGATGCAGTATTTTTTTATACAGGCGGGATCATGAAATATTATTATTTTATAGAGGTATTATTTAATCGATAAATTAATTTAACGAGTGTTTCGACACCGAAAAATTGTTCAGGAATGAAATCTCAAAGAACCTACTTGTAAAAACGTCATTCATGACCTTGTGGTCATGATTAATGATCTCGGTTACCACAATAAAATGAACGTTAATAACCTATTGGATGAGTGAAAATGATACATGTTCAGATGTCCAAAGCTTGGAAAAAATTGTGGATATCATTGGAAAAACAATGTTGATGATAAAGTTGAAGATGATACAATACCTTTGGAACCAGTTATGCGTAAGAAAACACTTGCATCTAGAACTCTTCACAATTTTATAGTGCAATTAGAAAAGACAACACCGAAACTTTTGGATGCAATAAGAAAAGTTAGAAATGAACTTCAACTAGATTTAAATTTTAACAAAAAACAGAATATAATAGAATCATATTTCACTAAATTTTCTTATATATTTGTACTTTTAAAGAATTATTAATTTATTATATTAATGGGACCATATATTTATATAGGCGTCTTCTGAAAATATATTATCTTATTATCTTATCGAAATGAATGATTTTTTCCATTGGTCCAAGTAGGGATCGGAGGAAATTATTATCTTAGAGAGATTATTAATTAATCGAGTATTAATTTAATGAGATTTTATTGTACTTGCTATGTTGGATATTTGCCCCAAATGCATTATTTGAGTAAACATGGAACTTCAAAAATTTCCTATTTTCTATGATATTACAAATTTATCAGATTTTGGTGCGTATTTCGGGATACATGGGTCAAAATCAGGTGTAATTTATTCTAGATACACTATATTCAAGTGGATTTGCATGTATCTAGGATACATAGACAAATCTCGCTCGCCAATCTCCTATGTGTCTTGTATCCCATATATGTAATCGCACTTGATACTACTGATACATGTATCTAGATTTTAGTGTGTATCAAGTGTGATTCGAATGTATCTGAAATATAGACAAATCTTGCTCGTCTCCCTTTTGTTGTTGCTCGTCTCTCTCCTTATTTTGATTGTATTTGATAGCAAAAAATATATATCTAAATATATCCGGCTTGAATGTTCGTATAATTAGATAATTTATCCATAAAAGTATAGTAAAAGTAGAGCATTTTTCTAGTTCTGTATTTGTTAATTTTGTATTTATTGTTAAATGTTGTTAATTCATACATCTTGATTTTATCGATAGCATGTACTACAATTCTACAAACTCTTGAGCTCAACGTTTCAATGCTATTCTATTAAATGATCGGACATCGGAGCAAGGCCAGAAATTACAATATATTGATAGGTAGTACTTTTTCGATACTAATATAGACTTACATGTATAAAAGAAAAACATAAATTTCATCTTTTTAAATAAGATTATCAAGGGAGAATTAATCAATCAACACAACTAAACTTGTAGTAATATTTATGGAAGAAATGATATAACATAACATGAAAATTCGATAGCATATACTATGTTTTTTTTTTCATTTCGTTATTTAAAATCCGATAGTTCAAGGGAATAATGGAATATACTAGTTTGGAATTTTTAACTTTTACATAAGAAAAAAAAGCTATACTTAATTAATAATAGTAGTAAAACTTATCCCATGCTTACGTTTAGACAAATAATGGGATTAATTAACATTGTAGTCATTATTTTTAATGGTATTAACTATTAAATACTCATAGACGACATAATTAAGAATCTTAGGATTACGTGGCTTTCAATTTGGGATGGAAAATAATAAATAATAATAATATTTTAGTCGTTTTCGTTTATGCAAGGTCAACTATTAGGAGGTTACGGACAACTAATTTTTTTTAATTTTTACACGTAAAAAAATAAAAATATCATTTTTTCTTTATTAAGAACATATATTAAAAAAGAGTGATCTCATTTCATTTACAGTATATTTGGCTGACAATTCAGTCGAACAAATTAACATTCAAGTTACGTAAGAATTAGTTAATCACATATGAATAATATAATAAAAACACTCTACTACATATATAATTCAATTGCAGAATTATAATAATATACCCCATATAATTTTACAGTGAAGTTTGAGGATAATAATATGTACGGAGACTAATTAATAACCCAATCTTAAAAAATATAAAAATCATTTTTCATAAACTCTCGACTAAATTTAAAATTGACACATACATGATACATACTCCCTCTGTCCACTTTTATTTGTCATGTTGCGCTTTTCGAAAGTCAATTTGACTAATTTTTAAAGTTAAATTAGATTACATTAACTCGATATTTTTTAAAAAAAATTAGATATTCAAAATCTATACGAAAAGTACTATAAATTGCAATTTTTTGCATATCAATATGATGAAAATATACATCGTAAAATGTTGGTC
>JAJOOO010026798.1:0-20323 GCA_029582685.1 Solanum piurae
TACTAACCCTTACCTTTACCTCATATTAGACATCATAATCGATGTTTGGCTTAGTTATTACTTCGCACCAATCGACACTAGCCTATTAGATAGTATCACACTAAATCTATGTTGATAATTATTTTCTTGTTGATTACTTCCTTGGTCCGGAAAGTAGCAACAAGGCGAGTTCTAACGCTTGCAACCGCTAAAAAGACTTCTAAACGAAAGAATTATCAATGCATGCACAACACTATTCAAGAATTGTTTATTTACTATTCATACTTTGTTAATCGCTCATGGTTCCCACAACCCTAGTTGTGGAGTTTAGTTACCCATAATCTTATGAACACAATTCATTGTTTTTAGATGAAAGAATTATGAACTTACGTAAGAAGAATAATAAACCCAGAAATTCAACTTGAATTGCAACTCAAAAATCTTCAAAACGATCTTAGGAAATTAATAATTGCTAAAGTTGCAAGTTAATCTCCCAAGTCAAGAACTAGAAAAATATAATAATGTCTAACCCTAAAAAACGAGGTTTACATGCCCTATTTATAGAAAACAAGTCCTAAATTAAAAGGGAAACAAAATAAGGAAAGTTTGTTACAGGCACGCGTCTTCAGTCCACGAGACTGACTCACGAACCGTCGATGGATCTACGGTCCGTGAGTCCTTTCCTTCAGCCAACACTTAGAAAATATTTCAGCCTCCAAAAATCAGCTTCTCTGAAGCAAACGACGAAACTGCAGTACAGACCGTCGATCGATCTACGGTCCATCAATCCCTCTCCGTAGCTCCATACTTAGAATCTTCAAAAAATAGGTACTGGAACCCTCGCAGTATCAATCTATGGATCAATAGTACGGTCAGTAGATGAATCTACGAACCGTCAATGAGCACCGTGGTTCCACACTTGGTCAGATTTCCCTGATTTGCCTTCCATTCCTTGGCTGCTGATCTACGACCACCATCTACGGAGCGTCAATGGACCTACGGTCCGTAGATAACCTCTGTAGATGCCCTTTTCTGCATTTCTTTCAGTTGTCTCTTTAATTCAGCGCCTGAACATCTTTTCTGCAAAATATGATAAAAACACATAAAAACCAATACAAAAAGGCCCTAAACACACACAACTTGTAAGTGAAATGCATTAGAAATACCGTAAACTCATGGTATATCATCACCCACCAATCGAGCTTGAAAAACAGGTATTATAGGCATTAAAGGCGCTAAACTTGAATTGGGGGGGGGGGTTCTTCGAAAGGAAGACTCAACCAATTCCATGAAATGAATGAGTTTCAGTTGAGGGCGTATGAAATTTCAGCCCTTTATAAGGGAAAATGAAGAAATTTCATGATGCAAAGATCTTTCGACGAGAGTTCAAAGTTGGCGATCTTGTTTTGCTTTATAACTCTCGTTTGAGACTTTTCTGGGTAAACTCAAATCAAATGGTTAGGCCCATTCAAAATCACTCGAGTGTTAGCAAATGGGGAAATTGAAGTTGAAAGCAAAGAAGGTTCGTCATTCAAAGTAAATTGGCAATGCTTGAAGCTCTACTTTGGAGAATAGCTTGATGTTTTAGTAATTGAATTGGTGTATTTGGAAGATGCATGAGAGCATTTCCACGTCGTACCATGACATTAAATAAGGCGCTTCTTGGGAGGCAAGCCAAGTTATAGTTGTTTTTTAATAACGTTTGCTGAATCTGTAGGTCAAAATCCTCATTTCTGACATAACAACAATTCGGCGAGATGTTTGACTTTTCGGCGCACCGCTGAACTAGTCAACGAGCCTAACTAAGATTGCCCTTTTGATTCAACTGGCTGAAAAAGTTATTCTGAAAATTTTGGTTAGTGACATGAACCTTTGGCGAACCGTGGAACCAATGGGCGAGCCCGACTAAGCTCGCCTTTTTGCTCAATTTGGCAAACTACCTTGCTTGAAAATTCAGTGAGCTTGTGCCAGCTTGGCGATTCGCCGAATGGTTTGGCGCGCCTGGCACCTACTCGCTGACTGGGCGTGAAGTGAAGAGTCTTCCTACTTTAATCTTTTCATTCAACTATCCCTACTTGCTTGTCCCATTATCTACATTCATTATATTTGCATTGACAACAATGTTAGGTTTTGCTTGGTGAGGTGGTATCTTCGCAGCTAACCTCTTAGGTTGGATTTATCGTGTTTTGGATGCCTATCTTTGTGACTGATGGTTTTTAATGTGGCTATTCTTTTGCATATTTGAGTATCGGTTACTACCAATACGAATGACTTAAATAGTGCTCTTGGTTTATTGATATGTTTGTGTGATTCTAATGAGGAAAATTTGAGTTACATGAGTCATGTGTGAACTCTTATCATCTCATTGTGACTGGCTGATTGTTAAAATGAATCTTGAGATGATCGTTGCACGGGGGCTAAATTCATAGAATCTTAATTGAGTATTATGTTGAATGCCATGTGTGGTGAGATTGTTTTGAAATTTGTGCTTGGTAATACCTAGAATGTGCCCTGTTGGTCTAATCAACTAATGTAGGTGAATGATAGATATGATCTTAGGCACAATTTTTTGGAGAGTGAACCAAATTGCTATTATACCTCTTTGTGACCACCTTGTAAGAGTGTGAACCTAGCTTGGCACCATTTGAGTCTAACCTTTTCTTTGGATGAAACATGAACACATTTGACCGCTTTTCCCATCACTTAAAACATTCATAAGCATTGGTCTATTTGAATAGACAACTTAGGTCAAAAGCCTATGTTGGGGGTGTGGTGAAAAATGAGGAAAGTCGAGAAGTTTGTGAAAAATATGCCCTTGATGGATTATGTTGAAAAAGATGGAACCCCTCCATATAAAAAATAAAAAAAATAAAAAAAAGATTGAAAAAGAATGTCGCAATGAATCTTGTGCAATGAATAAAATAAATGGGGTATCCAATGAAGCATGCTTAAAGAATCATGCATGTGTTTATCTTTGAGTGTGTGAGAGTTGATGTTGATTCTGTAATTCTTAAATTTTGATGAGCTTATGTAGGCAGGATCATTCTTGATGTGAGGGCATTCAAATACTTTGGTTGAGATTGAATTTGCAATTCAAGCAAGCATTGTGAGCTTGAATTCTATTTGATGATGACTACTCACAGTTTGAAACCCGTAGTGTACAATTGAACATTGCATGGGTAGATTGAGCCTCGTGTGCATTCATGTTGAGTCTTGAGTAGCACTATTTGTAGACATCTCTGTTGAACTGATTGATCTTGTGTTTTACTTGAGGAGAAACAAAATTTTAAGTCGGGGTGTTGATGAGTCGGAGATTTCGACTCATTTAGGGCTTTATATTAAAAAAATTAGTGTCCTCAATGTCAATTTTATGCTTTAAGTAGATGTTAATAAGCTAATTTGCATCAAGGAAGGAAAATGAGAAAATCCAGGACCTTAACAGACAAAAAGGAGCGAAAAAACTAAAGAAAAACAGGTTGGTACTCGGCGAAGCCACTCGACGAATCGCCGAGTAGTTCTTCAGCTCACCAAAGTTCCAGCTGGCCAGCCCATGGAAAAGTTCAACTTGGCGATAAAAAGGGTAATTTGGCGTATTGCCAAAATACTCGATGATAACGATTTAGCCCACTTAAAGTTATAAAGTAAAGGGTGAAAAGGCAAGCCAAAAAGGCTAGAAGGGGAGCACTTGGCGCATCGCCAAACAAGTCAGCGAGCCCGACCTCGATCGCCTAAAGTTACAACAAAGAAAGGGTAAAAAGCCAAGGAAAAAAGGTGATGGAAAGGAGCACTCGGCACATCACCGACCTGGTCGGCCAAGCCCTACTTATTTCGCTGAGTGGTTCTGAAGTTGAAATTCTGGGAATGTATTAATGCAATTTTCAAAAGAAAAAAAAGGAGTTCTGGAGTTTTTGAGAGTTCCCACATTTTCGAGTTCTGGGTTTTTTTATCCCTAACATTTTAAACATTGTTCTTTAACTTTTGAGTAGAGATTTAGGGTTTATTTTATTTTGAATTCAATTTGAGCATTTTTAAAGACTTGTGGATTGTTGCCTAAGCTGATGGAAAACATAGTTGGTAACGATTTCTTGCTCTTTATTATATGTGGCTAAAACCCCCATTCTTGGGGGTGTGATTATGTGATTGAATGCTTCAATTAGCTTATGGGTGTTAGGGATTTACTGATTTGATTGTTGATTTGAAGTGGGTTCAATTGATACTTGAGTTTTGATTGATGAATTGTAGTTGCAAATACAATTATAGCTTAGCATTTTAGGCTTGTTTGAGAAATAAGTTTTAGAGTTAAAACTATTAATTGATGATTGTAGTGATTGGGTTATTATGGATTTAGCTTGAGAAAGTGGGTCTAAATTCAATCCTACTAATCTAGCTTGAAAAAGTAGATTGATTCAAGTATTGGATTGTTTATATGTTTTATGCTTGTCGAGGTTCTAGAGAACTCACTTGATTCATGATAGTTGATTGAGAAATGACTATTGCACCTAAACCTTAGACTAGTCACTAAGATTCAACGATTTCTAGTATATAATAATCACCCATTTAACGAAATTGGCATTCAATTGATCACACTCCCAAGGATCCCTGTCTACTGGTATATTCTTGGTTGTTCGTAGGTGTTAACTGTTCACTCAAAACCCCCCATTTAACATTAGTTGTCAACCCCTTTCCATGTACTTTATGGTTTTAAAAATGTCTACACCTACAACCGATTTGAACACCATTTTACTTCATAATTGAATTCTTTAACATATCACTCCCTGTGGGACCGACTCCAACTCTTAGTTGGGTTTATACTTGATTGCGACCGCCTATACTTAGAATTGTATGAAGTGTAGTTGAGCATTATCATCACTCCCAGGATCATCAAACCCTTATACACCTCATCAATGAACTCTTGAGGATCTTCCTCAACCGTGGAATCATTAAATTTTGGGGGATTCATTCTAGTGAAATCCCTAAATCTAGTTTCCACCATACCTATATTTGTGCTCAAAAGAGCATTAGCCTCTCTATTGGCATGGGACGTTTTTGCTTGGGCCATGATGGCTTGAGCCAATACTTGGAAAGCGGCTTGGAACTCCACATTAGTCACTTGTTCGGCCAAAGGGTTGATCACAACTTAAGGAGATTCTTGTTCCACATTCTTACTCGTATTCCTTATAAAATATGCTCTTCGAGGGGTAATATCCTGAAAAAGGATCGAGTATTGATTAAAAGAGAGACATATAGAGTTACACTCTATCGCACGACTTTAGAATGCAGAAAGATGTGGAATTTCTAATACATCTTGCAGCCTCCTATTCATAAGTGTGGTATGCTTGACACTCATGTACAAGACTCTACTTAACATGACTTTTGAGACATCTTAGGAACTTTATAAACTTAGTATTGTGAATACAATGTTTGTCACAACCCAAAGTATACCTTAGGCATAATATGGCATATACAACCCAAAAAAGCCTTACATAAGCCACACATACATCATACAAGATAATAGAGATAAAGATTTCAAATGAACCATTCTCATATCATAAAAGAGTTTGACAAAGCTAAAGTCTAACATAGTCTCCACATGCCATCTATTACATAAAAAAAGAAGTGGTTGGGATGTAACCCAACAACACGTACAAAGCATGAAACTGAAATAACAAAAAGCTATAAAAGTGTCTTTGTCCTTGAAACATGAGGACTCACTAATCCTCGAGTTGAAAAAGGACATCAACTAGTCACAAGTATATGAGGTAGGAGCGTCGGACCATACATAAGTGAAAAAATATAGGTACAACTATGATTTAGTACATGGAATGTACTAGGTATGATCACAATACACAAACGATATTAAATCATGCTAATGGACTTTACATGACATGTAATGACGAAGCTAAAGCAAAAGGTAAGATATTTGAAAAAAAATTCATATACATGGTCAAAACAAGCTTAGCATATTTAAAACACTTCAGTGAGATACATTAAAAGTAACCTTGTTCGTTTATTGTGGGGTGTTAACCATTAACCGACATAGACCATGTGAGCTAAACCATGGAATCCGGTGTCTATTCCATACCAAAAATAGATGTCCTATTCTCCATGCCAAGGACCATAACTTCTAGCTTACTTGGATCCACTAGCTAAAACATCTTATGGGGGCACGTAGTTAGAGACAAAAAAATTGCTACAACAGACCCAACCTCTAATTACGAGAGAGCCTCTATCTCAACATCATCTCGAAGTAACATCCCATGGAATAGTAAATAATCATATTCATTTCATCATCCATGGAAAGGCACCATTAAGCTACCAATCCAAGTTTAAGTCATTTAGAATAGCTCCTTAAAAGTTGATTCAACTTAGGTAAGAAAACCATTCAACCTGATAAATTCTTATGTGAGAAAGCCTTTCAGAATTTCATTGATAGTTTCGTCTAAAAGCATCCTAAAGTCATATACATTAATTTCATAAAAACATGCATAACTTCATAGTTCATAAGGTTCATCATGTATTCATAGTAAAAAATAATGGATCATGCATGGGTTCATATGAATTTATCATAAAATCATGTAAATATTTCAATTTATGCATTAGAAGATAGAAAATAATTAATTGAATAATAATTGACAAGAACCCATGGAAATTGTATAAAACCCTACCTTTGAATTGAGAATTGAACTTGTAGAAATTGGGATTCTTGGGGACCTAATGGAGGAAAGAATCCATAGGTGAATATTAATATACCTTAATGACCCAAGCCAAAATCTATGGTGAATTTGAGACTTAAAGTGATATAAGAATGGGTAGTTTTAGGACTTAAAATACTTATGTAGGGCTTAGAATAGGAATAAAATTGACATAGCTTAGGTATTAAGCACTTGAGGAAAAGACCAAAAAATCCTTAAAATAACTGCCGACTTGGTCTATGGGTGTGACCTAAAGACCGTAGAAATTCCTATGGTCCATACTGTTCAACCTTAGACCCAATAATTGAGCCTTATATTTTAATCAATTTTGACGAGAGTGAACTATGGCTCGTAGAAGCTTCAATAATTAGTAGACCCCAACCGTAGAACTCAACTTTGACCCTAATATTTCACTATGTCTCAAACCGTCCTATGAAACTTATCTACGACTCATAAAACTTTTGATGGAACATCCTGATAAACAGTCGAATGAGATATTGATACTTGATTTTCACAAAAACTTAACCCACTTTCTTGGATGCCTTCTACGGTCTAATGTTATCTTTTCCTTTTTTTTAAAATCTGAGGTTTTACAAAAGTGACCTCAAAATATAATTGTAATGATACCATCAGCTCTTGAAGGGTTATTTTAGGCTAGTGGCATGGTTTATACAACTCCTGAAGCTTTTAGTGCGGGTTTTTGTGATTAGGCGTTTTAGCTTCCGAGGTTTTGGCCTAAGTTTGACCTTAATCAACATTCTTGGTAAATGTTCCCAGATGAGAACTTCATCAGTGTGGTTAGCTCCTAAATGTTGTCTTTGGTCAAGAACGACCCTTCGTGTAGATCCCGAAACTTCTGGGATAATTGTGATCCCCCTTGTGGATTCTTGCTTAAAGTAGAGTTTGGGTGTGGGATCAAGTTTATTTTAGATGACCTAATTTTGATTCTTTCAATGTTTCCATTTGATTCTACACTTATATTTATTAATTGTTGTTCTGGATTATGGGATTCTTACCTTCTAGTGGGTGATGTACCATGAGTTTACGGTGTTTTGATGCATTATAATTGGAGTTCTGCATGAGTATTAGGCATGTATTAATTATATGTGATGGTCTTTTGATATGATTTTACAGGAAATAGATTTTTGAGCAGTTGGTGTTGAAAGTGCTTGAAACAATAGATACTTGGTAATAGATGAGCCCACCTATGAGCCATCATTCCGTCAACGAGTCGTAGGTGTAAGGCGAGGTTAATGGGATGAGGAAAATGGACTAAGTATGGAATGGTGGAGCAACAGACGAGTCACCGATGATGAGTCATAGATGACTTCATAGAAGATAAGGAGAAGACAAGTTCCAGTTTATGAACGACGATTGAACATGACGATCCATTCTTAAATCTACAAGCCGTAGGTCATACCCGTTGATGGCATCCTCAAGAATTTGGACTAACTGGTGAGTAACGGTGGCAATTATGTGCCATCATACTTGTGACGAGCCATAGGTGACCACCCATTCGTGACACTGTCCAAAACAAGATTTCCTTAGGCTTCCTTTTCCTACTTGGTTTAGGATTTAATAAATATTAGTCGTAAATTTCCTTTTAGGGTTGTTAGACTTTTTGTGATACTTTGTTTTGGCTTTGGGAAATGTTTTGCGAATAATATTGGCATTTAATTCTTAAAGTTTGGTTTATGAAATTTGTGTTGGTTCTTCAATTCAAGATTTTGGATTTCATCTATTCTAATTGTAAGTTCATGTTTTATCTTATTAACCCTACTATGAATTGTGATAACTCAAGCATGAATAACTACATCCACAACTAGGGTTGTGGGAATCATGATTCATTAACAATGTAAAACTAATAATTGAGTAATTTTGAAATAGTGTTATGCATGTATTGTTAAGTTCTTCGTTTTGAATGCTTTTTAGCGGTGCACAACGTTAGAACCCACCTCATTCCTACTTTCCCTACCAAGGAAGTAATGGATGAGAAAGAGTTTGAACAACAAAGTTTTATCGTTATAATGTGCTATCTAATAGCCTGACCCACCTACTGCAAGGGCTAATTTGGCATTAAGGGTAAGGGTTAATTAGTAAATCATACACCCGTAGACCGACCAAGTTGTTAGTGAACTTCCCTACTTGGATGACCAGTCACTTAGGATATACCTAATTTACCAACCTTGCATGTTAACACTAGGAAATAGTTACTATTATTAGGATTACTGCGTTAAGAACTTGTGGGGAACACATTTGCCCTATTTTCATTCTCATATTGATATTACAATATGTGAATCCCGTTTACTTGTTACTTGTTACTTGTTACTACAAATAAATCAACGATTGCATTATTCACAAATCCCCCTATGTTACGAAAGTAAACTTGACTAAAAGTACAAATAACCATAAATTAGCCTAAGTCTAGACCATATTCCTCGTGGGATCGATCCTAACCTCAGTAAGGTTCTTTATTAGACAATGACCGCTTATACTTCTTTAGGGAGGTTTAATGTGAGGTTATCAGTTGTCACGACCTAGAGGTACCCCTAAGATATAACAAGGCGTATCCGAGAGGCCTCATACATGTCACTTAGCATATCATAACATAAAGTAATATAAATGAGCGGGAATTTAAAACTTTTCAATACAATAAAAGTCTTTTATAAAAAACTAATGGAAGTCTAACAACATTGTCTCAAACCATCTAAACAACATGAATAAAGTCTTGGGTCACAACCCATACAATAGTCCAAGACATAAACGAAAAAGCATAAAAGAAAGGGGTGATCACATCCTCGAACACAATGAAGACTCACCAAATCTTCACTTCCTTGATCAATAACGAAGCTAACCACGAGTGTGAGAATCTATATCGCCGGACCCTACATTTGATAAGAATGTAGGCAAAAGTATTTGCTAGTACAATCAAGTACTAAATATGATGGCTAGCATAAACAACATAAGCATTAGTGAAAATAAGACATGAGGCATAAGCATAATCAAGACATAATAAGCATCATAATGAAAGAGTAATACTTCCTTAAGTAACCTCACTTATCCTTAGCCAAGACATAGGTCATCCACCTCTAGTCAAGCTTGCATCATGGAAGACATATCTAGCAACACTTCAATCACATCATCCTCATAACATAATTACATTATTCATGCTTACTTTTAAATACATGGGGATTCTCCTCAATGCCTAACTTACAAAGGCTAATGGGTACTCCCCTCTTGCCTTACTTACTTTTAGAGCACGGGTACTCGTCTCCACAATCTCATCATATGACAGGGCTACTCGCCTCCACATCATTTCATAAGGATCATGGGTACTCGCCTCCATGTCCATTCATCATAGTAAGAACGTGGGGACTCACCTCTTGTTCTATTCTAAGGAGCATGGGAATCACCTCATATCCTTAGATATGGAGGTCAAGGGTAATCACCTCTAGCCTCACCATTTTTCATAAGATTTTAGTCTAGATTCATTTTAGTAGTAATATTTTAAACCTAGAATCATTCATATGATTAAACCTTTCACATTCATATATTCATAATTAAGCAATTAATATGGGAAGTATCCCTTCCTCAGCAATAACAGCAACTACTAACAATTCATATCATAAGCTTTACTCTCAAAGCCCTAATTCTCATGATCATCATTTAAGCTCTGTTCTCAAGCAATTAACATCATATTCATCATATATGGTTGAATCTCAAGCAATTCTAGTCATAATTCATCAATCCTATAAGGATATATCTAGCCCACAGAGTTTCCCTCACATGGCATCAAACCCACTATATCAATTCAACCCTAAAATCATAGGATAGGCATGGCTACATGTAATTTCATCCTAAATACATGAAATTCTATCCATTCAATCATAAACAATCATAATGCACTCAATTGGATCAACATTCATTATAACCCACAACATTGGAAGAAACACTAACTAGAATTGGGGATTTCTAAAGGACTCCATGGGAGAAAGGATCCCATGGATGAAAAGCCATCATACCTTAGTCACAATGCCCTCACAAGCTTGAAATTTAGAAGAATTTATCTTGACCTAGCTTCAATCTCCTTTTTCTTCTTCCAACTTCTAGAGAGAGAATATTTGAGATGAGTTTTGGGAATCGAGAGAATGACTTAATTGAGTGAGTTTAGGGGTCTAAAATCCTTTTATATGTGGTCTAGGTTTAGGCAAAATGACACCACATTGATTTAATTATTAGAACCATAAATGACCCTTAAGCCCCTATATATAACTGCCAAGAGTGAACTATGAAACCTGACTGACGGGCCGTGGATGGACCTATGGCTTGTCCTGCACACCGTCATCTCTTGTCAGAGACTTTTGACTAGACCCACGATTCATCGACCACGATCCGTGGTCCCACCTACGGTCCATAGGTCCGATCGTGGTCGTGGCTTGGACAAGATTTTGTGGCCTCTTCAACGGACTTACCTAAGGTCTGTGGCTCGACCCACGAGCTATGGTTGGCCTTCGTGGATGGCACCTGCAGTTCTCCCAAAAGCTGCTATTTCACTAGTTTCGAATTTTGGGTGTTACATCAGTGGGTTATAGTAGGTGCCATCATGACTCGAGAAATTGGGTCATGAGAAAAAATGTGAAACATGAAACAATAATTTGGATATTATTTATCTAATATAACTGAATGCAACAAATGTTTTTGTTTCATTTAATTGATTGTTTTCTAAATATACGATATGCACATTTCAATATTAATTTGAAATTCTTGTTACAACTTTAGAAATGAAAAAGTAAGTACTTTTCAGTGTGAATTCGTATTAACCACGCCTCTAGTGTGTAATGATGAAAGCATCTAATCAATGATAAAATTTTAAATGCTTAATATGAAAAATAAAAGAGAAAAGTATCAAATAGAAGAATATATTATCATATTGTATATATTACAAATATGAAGAAATAAATGAGAACTCTTATCTTATTTAAGGGGTGTATTTTTTCCATTTATTATCCGTAGGAACTCTCCAGAATTAGTAAGATTTTAATTTAAATTAAAAAAAGTATTGTACCTAAAGAATTAACACGTAAACCTTCATTAGATTAAGAAAATATCTAATAAGTTTTTTCCCACTCTGTATATACAAAACGTTCCCATTCTTGCATCTCTATCTCCACTCCCTTGATGAATTTAAAGAAAAGATTCTACTCTCTAATCTTCTAGGGTTTCTCTGTTTTGCGTGCCAATCCACTTCTTTGGCGAATGTGCCAAATTCTTTTAATTCACCCTTTGTTCTACCCATAGGAAACCATCAACTTTCCACCCAGAGACAAGCAACAAGATTCGGGCGACCAAGAAGCAAGTGATTTTGTCAGAATTATTCTTTGTTCTTCGTTGAAGTGCATACAATCACCTCCTCAAGTTCAAGGTTTTAAGATCTCCCCATTGTTGTATATTTTTCAGATCTAGTTTTTCATTATACATTTCATGTCTTATTGTTGATTTGTTGTGTGAGCATACTATTGTATGTCTCTATATCTTATTTTATTTACTCTATGTGACTCTCTGTGTCTTGATTCATAGTGCCATATATTGCATAACTGTTGTGGTTCCTAGAGCTTGTTAAAAAAAATTCATCTATTAGATTACTGTTTTCTTTTCTTCGATTTATGGTATCATTAATTGGTCCTAGATTCTATGTTTGATTCAATAGTTCAGTAGATTCATGTTTCAATTAGATATTTTTCCGTTTGCATCTCCCATGTGACTTTGGGGAATGATGGTGGACTAGGGTCGTGTCTTTAGTTGAGGCCAGGGGAGAGGGGAAGTTAGGGTAAGGAGGTTATGGGTTCTCACAAGTTGAGAGTAGGGTCATGGAATATCAAAAGAGTTTTTGAATATTCTCAAAAGATGGAAGATAACTATATCTTGTTTCCAAGAGACCAGATGGATAGGTTCTAGAGTGCGGGATATGGACAAATTTAAGTTGTGGTACTCATGAGGCTCGAGATATAGAAATAAAGTAGGAATTTAATAGATAGGGACCTTAGGAAGTGAGTGGTGGAGGTTAGGAGGATCAGTGATGGTATGATGATGATTAATCTAGTGATTGGTGGGCTTAATTTGAATGTCAGTTGTACTTATGCGCCTCAAGTGGGCCTAACTAAGAAATCCAAAAAGCTATTTTGGGAAGATTTGGATGAAGTAGTAATAGGTATACCCAATATTGAAAATATTTTCATTGGTAGAAATTTTAATGGTAATATCAGGCCAATTTGTAGTGTCTTAAATAATGTTCATGGAGGCTTTGGTTTTGGGTAAAGGAATGAAGGTCAATCTTTGCTTTTTGGATTTTTCTAAAGCATTTGGGTTGCTAAATCTCACTCATGCTTTCTGAAGAAATAGAATCACATAGTACCTTTCGAAGCACTATATCTAAGACTCGGATAGATTACTTACTCCTTAGGAAGGGAGATGGAGGCCTTTATAAGGGTTGTAAGGTTATTTAGAGTGAGAATCTTACTACCCAACCATGTGAACAACATGTGGGATAAGACATCGTTGTATTAGGGTAGCAACTACTAAGGTGTAAGATTTTTCATACGGAATTTGGTGGTCATCAAGGAGATTTTTAATGTTATAAAGAAGACCAAGGCAAAGTGAAAATTAAGAAGGTTTCATACAAAAACTTGGTGGAGTGCGTGGATGAGGAAGAGAAGCGGATGCTTCAGGATGTCATAAAGACTACAAAGACAAAAGCTAAGTTAGTAGTTACCACTGCTAAGACAACAACTTTTGAATACTTGTATGTGGATTTAAGGGGACAAAGATGAGGACAAGAAACTATATAGGATCATGAATGTGATAGAGAAATAATTATGAATTGGATCAAGTTAAGTTTATCAAGGATGACGCAGACAAGAGGTTGGTGAAAGAGACCTTCATTAAGCAATGATGGTCACCATACTTCCACAAATTCTTAAACAAAGAAGGAACAAAGAAATTGTGTTGGGTAAATTGGCGCACTCTGAAAGACTTCACTACTTTGGGTAGTGTAGGTGTATTAGTATAGAAGAATTTGAGCGTTTTATTAATAGGATAAGTAGGGAGAAAATGACCAGACCCGATGAGATTGTGTGTTGGATTTCTGGAAAAGCATAGATTAGGTAGGTATGGAGTTGTTTATGGGGATTTTTTATTTTATTTTATGATAAAAAAAATCCCAACCAAAGGAGGTTGAGTACAATGGTTCTACTGTACAAGAAAAAGGGTAATATCAATAATTTTAACAATTAAGGGGTATCAAATTGGTAATTCACACTATGAAGGTTTGGGAGAGAGTGGAAGAGATCAGGGTGAGGAGATGGATATCCATTTCAAAGAATCAATTTTGAATCATGTTAGGTTGATCGAATACTGAAGACATTCATCGTGTGGAAAGACTAAATACTAACTGGAAACCTAGAAATAAGAGAACCCATCTCCTGCTAGCTGAAAGTTGTGATCTAGCTTTCTATGATCCTAATTGTAAGCACCTGAATCTATATCACATAAAAAATGTAGGCACAAGAGGTATACAATTAGTACTTTGTATGTACTGAGTTTGTGCGATATGTATGATAATCTGCAAAGATGAACATGAAAAATCTGAGATGTTGAACTTAATATGGAACTGGAATATATGAACTGATGCAATGATCAAATAGTAAAACATAAAACTGCTAAAATAGTGAAACATAAATAACTAAATGTAAGGTCAATGTAATAATCTAAAACTGAACTCTAGAGATACTTTCGTTAAGCAAAGACAAATCTGAACTGTACCCTAGATGGAAGGTCAGCCTAAACCTTGGTATGATAAGAGACACTAATAGTGTACATCCTCTAAACTTATGTCGAGAGGACAAAGGAGTCAGTCGTGAACGGATGAGTGACTCCTGAAAACCTACGGTAGCATGTAGTTTGAGGACTTAGAGATTTCTAGTGATAGTTGTAGTCCTAAACTGATGGGTGAGCCTTCATTTTTATGTTTTCTCGGTTCTAAAAGTAATATTCCCAGTGGAATTTATTTTGATAAACTTAATAATACTGATAATATAATACTTATTACAAATCTAAAAGCATGAACTCCTAACTTGAATGTTAAATTATTATATTATCCCTAACTTAGGTTGTGACTTTTTCGATAAGTTTTGACTTTTTTCGAAGGATTGTGATTTTTCGATGAGTCGTGTCTTTTCTAAAGAGTTGTGACTTTTTCAAAGAGTTGTGACTTTTTCAATAAGTTGTGAGTTTTCCAAGAGTTGTGACTTTTTCATTAAGTTATGACTTTTCCAAAGGGTTGTGACTTCTCGAAAAGGTCATGACTTTTCATATAAGACACAAAAAATATTTTTTCATACTACCCCTTGTTGACTATAAATAGAGGGGTTTCCTCTCATTTTGCAACCACAATTTTTTAATCTTCTACTCTTCTTCTTCTTGCATTTTAATTTTTTTTTTGTGATTTATTATCGTTGAGCGAGTTCGAAGTTTAGCGGAATATGAGGTACCACTATTCTGATGACGTAAGTCATTCTATCCTAAGAAGGTATATTCCATAAACTCGAGTACTTGAGAAAAATAATTTTGATGATATAATAATTATTTTTTTGCTTAATGTACAATATATGAAGTTAACATGATGTAGTCTAAATTCATTTGTTTTTGTTATCAATTTCTCTTCTGATGTAGATGTATGCTTCTAAATATCTTTTCCAAAATTTAGAGAATAGTCACGATTTATTTTTTATACTCAAGACAAAAGAATTACTTTATTCATCAATGCTAGTTATGTGATTTAGACTCTCATGAAGTTTGCTTCAAAATAGTAATTACTACATAACTATTGCCCTTTTGTTTTACTTATTAACTATTTCTTAATATTTCAGTATATTAAACGAAGAATTATTATTATGACTTGTAATAATGTCAGTTGAAGTTTGTATTATTTTAATTTTTATTATTTATTTAATATTTAATTTTATGAGATTAGTATTTTCATTAATGCAAATATATATTTATATTTTGGTAGGTATTTATATTTAAATTAAAGTATTATATATGTCAGAATTGTGTTATCAAGTTAACAAGATCTTCTAACTTTAAAATATATTATTTTAAAATGTTTCGAGTTTTTTTTAACTCACAACCAATGTGAAAATATGTGAATATAGAAAATGTAGTTGTTCTCTTCACATGTTCATATGAGATCTAAACAATTTAACGTGGAATACACATGCAAAGCACATCTAGTTAGATGACAAGAAAAATACAAAGCAAATATTGTCTATAAGGAAATATTAGTGAGATAAGACTACTTACATGATTAACCTCATCAAATTGAAATAAATATATACATTATTTAATTTAACTAATAAATTTTTTGATTGACCATCTTCATAGGTTTGCGTGAATAAGAAATATATATGACGATCCACGTTGAACATTCACAAAAGAATCTGCAATATTATTTTTTGTTAAGCATATTATTCAAATCTTCGCTTAAATAAGCAATACTATTTACTATAACATATATTTTTGGAATTTGTAATCACGTGCAATGCACATGTCAAAAAGTTAGTAATACTAAATACATGAATAACTCATGAATACTAAAAATTGATACTGAGGTAATACACTTTATCTTAAAGCATCTTATGCAAAGGGATTGTAAAACGGAGTATAAAGTAAATCTACAAACTTCTAGATTCTAAAGATACGGAATTTTCTTTGGGACATAGTGAGTTGAAGTATATTGCTTAATGAAATCCCACTATTGGAAGGGAAACCTTGATAGGATTGTTGAACTTGAATCTAAAAGTTTGAAGAACCCAAGTTTAATCTTAGTAACTGAAAATGTTGATGTAGGGCATGAGGAAGAACTACATTCCTCACTATGATGGCCTTACAATCCTTTAAATCTGAACAATTCTTGACGAAGAACACTAACATTGAAGGAGAATAAAAAAAGTTTGTTTCCAAACCATGAGATGTGTTTCATTGAAAACCTTGGGTTTTGATGATAGATTATTGCTTAGAATACATGATTACATGTTAGAAACAGTTGGAAATGAAGAGAATACGCTTCCCTTAATTTTGAAGAACTCTTGATTGACTTGCTAAAGAATCGAATCTTGAACCCTAAAATTAAATTCTTGATTTCACTAGAGATAGGCTGAAGATTTGATATGTTAGAATCTTGTAAAAATTCTAGGACTTATGTTGTAAGATCATAGAGAATACTTACAAAAATTTAGTAGGATTGAAGACAGATTTTGGGGCATATTGGAGTAGATCAAGGGGTGAAAAGTGAGAAAAGAAACTCAAAATAACATATTCATTAAATCGAAAGTTTGATATACTACAAATATATATGATTATGGTTGGTTTACATGGTCCACAGTCCTTCTATGACCTACATAATGATCCAAACTAGTGGATTGATATTGTGGAACTCATGCAAGAATTTCAAGCCTCTTATCTAATTCAACTAGTAATAACCACGGATTGTAAATACTTTCGTACATGGTTGTTTCCTGTTCATGTAAGATGCTGCTAAAAAAATTCAGATTGGAGCATATCTGGTAAAACGATCGGTTTTACACCGTACTAAAATTTATGAATGGATGAAATTTTAAATAAGGAACATAGATCTTTAGTTCAAATGAAAACACATAGATATTTAATTTTGCAGGTCATGGGCTAGCTAACACCTGATATTTTAAGTGATATGGTCTTTTCATGTCGCCCCTTGCATTATTTCATGGAAAAAGTCAGCGAGTAGGAAAGGCTTTGTACTTGAATTTGTGTTAGAGGTTCATAATGACCATAAACCACTTTTGATTAACTTCCTACACTTGATAATGAACCTTAACATACATGAACAAGTCAGAATCATCCGGTACGATCCTATAAACATACAAAGTACGATTCAGGTTTAAGCCTAGAAGTTTTTTGGGGGTGGTATTGCCCAACATGGTGGGCTCTAATGCAACTGGTATTTCATACATTTATTCAGCAATTTCCAGGTTGGGTGATCATAGGAAGTCTTGATATGTCTGGGGTTATACACTAATTATGCATCCACACTCTGCCACCACTTTCGTTGGCATGGTTACCTTGATGGTTAAATGTAGCTTTATCATTTCCTTTATATCTGGGAAAGCTAAAGTTGGAAAAGTATAGAACAGGGATAGAAAATATCGAAATAGATCTTTTATTAGAATATTAAGAAAAAGATAATAAAAGTTTTTAAAAAACTTCAACTTGTGTTAAAAAAAATTCATGGCTCGGTACTCAAGAAAAAAAAAGAATAATTTGGGTCATTAAAGGAATCATGTCGATGACGAATTACTCCCAAATTATTATGTCAATTAATGGAGTTGCAATGACAATTTTTTCTTAATATTGAAGTCGTTAAAGAAAGGAATTAAATATTCAAATTCCTTATAGAATAATTTTCTTCCACAATATACTGTGATCCAACTTTGAACGTCATTCATTCTAGGCTTATGATAAATTTGACACATAAAACACAAAGCAGAAAAATGTTCAGTGGACTCTATCTACCAATACATGTGCATATGGAAGTTCTTCACATGCATTACCTATAAGCAAATACGAAAAGTGATTGAATTACTCTACTTATGGACTTATAGGAAAGAGAAAAAAAAGACTCATATAGGGGTGGTTGACTTATGAACTACCTCTATGCACAATGCATCAATATAAGAACCATAAATATGAAAAGCTAAGAAACTATTATTAAAAAAATAGGAAAAAAGAGATCAGAAAATAAACATTTGGTGAAAGTCATTTGGAAAAACTAGAGAAATGATAAACGGTGGCTACAAAAATTGACTATAGTGGTGATAGTTTTTTGTGATGGTGGCGGTGGCTACAAAAATTGTGGTGGTGGAAGCTACTAAGACGGTGGTGGTGACAATGGATATAATTATAATTATGGAGGAGGTAAGTGTGGTAGTAGCTGATAGTAGTTGTAAGCGACAATGAATATTGTGATGACATAGGTGGTTGATTATAGACGATGGTAATGGTGGTTGACAATTGTGGTGTTAGTGATGAAAGATATTGTTAGTGGTGATGGATTGTGGTTGGTTATTGTGGATAGAGTGATGGTGAATATATTATCCAAACAAAATACCTCTTAAGACTCTATTCTTGATCATAATGATTAATACATATTCAGACCTATTAAGTGCATAAATCTTGATGAAAACAAATATACTTAATGGTCTAATATCTGAACCATTTAGATTCAAACCTCATAGTGCAAACATATGATGCCAAATTTACTACCCAAATGATTCTAGTTCATTTAAACAGTATGGCAGTTTCTTAATATATTTAAGGAAAAGCAAACAAGGACAAAATTTCACTTGGGTGCTGGATTAATTGTCTTCGTCATCTACACTACACTATCAATAGCAATTAAAAAATGGGGTATAGGGGAAATCTAAAACAACTATAGGAACAAAAATTACTTGATCAGAGTGTAGAAGCCCTCGGCAGCAACATAGCTTGTTTCTCTCTAAGCTTCAATGGTACTTACTTCAGCTTTTACCCGTCTTCTTTTTTAATATGTTATTATGGGTTGTTTGATAGCGCTCATGGAATTGAAAAGAGTCTCTTCACTTTTTGTGACATTATTTTTTTTAACCATATAAGACTTGTCAGACTCTTTGCTTTCACCACATATCCTTTCTATGTTTTAAGTATCTTCCACTATTCCCTATGCCTCTATGAGTGTAACACACCGGAAATTCAATGACTTAAGTTAGACCCTCACCTTATGAACAATGACTTAAAAATAGTTAAAATGATGTTTATAAACCTAGATTAATTCAATTGACTTGGTTTGGAAGAGTAAAAGTCTAAATATCAAGAAACGACCACCACGTCCGGAAACTAGAGAAAGATGTGTTCTAGTATGTCCTTAGATTATGGGCATGTTTAGGGGTGTCGTATGATGGTATAATCTTGTAAAAATGGTTTAAATATAAAAAAAAGTATAGGTTTGGGTCCAAACGTCCGGGTACGGTCCCCCAAGGACCACCCTAGGGGTCCTTGAGGAGGACCCAAACTTGAACCCAAAGGTTGTCAAAACTGCAGCAAACGACGAGACCAGGACTCACGGCCAGTAGACTAGTTTACGGACCGTAAGTCATGGTCGTGAGCCCATACTTAGTCGTGGGAGACTTGGTCCCAAAAGGGGGAGCCTCAGTACCCAACGACGGAGGACCAGTACGGTCCGTAACTCCACCTACGGTCCGTAGGTGGAGGGTCGTAAGTCCTAGCAGTTTTTAAGTTTTAGTTTTTAGTTTAGGGGTCTTAGTATTAGTTAGTTATTTACTTAAGGGTTAAGAGGGATGGTTAGTTAACTAATTACCATTCTAAACCTAACTATAAGACCCTAACCCTAAGACTTCAACTCACAAGTCAAGTGCTTTCTCTCTCAAAACTCTCTCAACTAAGAACCCCATTGAAGAAGAAGACCAAGGTTCATCTAGGGCAGCAAGGTTTCGATTTTTATCCATCAGTTCTCAAGGAATTAAATAAGGTATGGTTGCTTATCACTCTTGGGATTCCTTTCCCCA
>JAJOOO010026799.1:0-22525 GCA_029582685.1 Solanum piurae
AGGAATGGTCCACATATATGACAATTTAAACTATATATTATATACCAAGGTCCTAAATCTATACCCTACAAGCACAATAACCTAAAAACATTGATGTGCCCTCCTCATTTCAACTCACATTTTGCCCTTTTCAGATTGCTGGACCATATTATATACACTTTTTAGGTTGAAATCAAAATCATGAACCCATCAAGGCCCTAGGTGATGTGCTACATAATTACTCTGATCATATTAGTAATCATATATATTATACTTTGATTATTGAGTAATCACCTTGTTGATTATTACTCAATGGATAAATCAATTGACCAACTTTTTTTTGGTGTGAGTTACATGGATCAATTTCACGTTTATTTACGCGGTCAACTTATATTGAATTGAGACGTTTAAACTTTAAATGTGATGCCTTTCTAATTTTCTAAAGTCCAAAAATATCTTAAGAGACTTCATTTTTTCTTTTTGTTTTTCTAAAGTCAACTAAGTCTCACTAATCTGGATTCATATTGAATAGATTTATTAAAGAATATACAAATTTCATCACTGAAAGATTTTTTATTCTCTCAACTTGAACTCAAGACGTTTAGTTAAAATTAAAGGAATATTAATCATGCTATAAGTAGTAGTAGAGAAATGACTTCAAAGAAATTATAAACTTTAAAGAACTATTTTTTTGTTTCTCACAAAGTTTGGTCTAACTAATTCGAATTTGTGTTGCATAAAACCCATTAAAAGAGAACGTTCCTTAGCATGATTTTTTTTTTCATTTACAAGACTCTAACCCAAAACCTCTAATCAAGAATTAGTAAAAGAATTATACCCTAAACAATCCTTAATGATAAAAAATACATTTTAGGAAAAATTAGTTTTGTGCATTAGAAATAAATTTATAACATTATTGGATTTGATCACAACACAATTTTATTGGTTTGGCTTATCCAAGAAAGAAAGAAAAATACATGAGAAACTCATAAATTGAAATGGGACCTTTATGTACCCTCAAAACTCTAAAAAGTCATCATAAAGCCATATGACAATTGAAAGGTTTGTAGATTCCCTTCCCTTCATGTTAAGTCAATAATAGTATATCATCATGAGCCACAAAACGAATAAGATTCTTTCATCTTTAATTAATAGTCCTAATTTTAAGTTTTCGAGATAAAAAAAGTTTAAGCAAAGATCATTTTTCCTTTTACGAGCCTTACACTATGTGATAAAATAGACTGAATTTCTTCATATGTAATTCTAGATCTTGAGTTCGAATTCTGAAATAACAAAATATCTTTATAGGAAGTGGTTTCCACTTTCATAGGTTTACACAACACAAATTTGATTTATCCTAATTTACGTATAACGTATGGGAGTTCGTTTAACTGTCCTAATTATGTCAGAACATTTTCGAGATGTAAATGAGTGCGATATACTTCTATTAATTGACTATGTTCCGTTTCGTTCGAGCAGAATCAATCCGACTTAAAATGAATATCGAACATGAGACGGTGAGAAAAAAAAAGTAGTAATCCTTTAGGTTTGAGACATATGATTGAGCATATGACAGTGTATATAGAGACCCTACTGGATGTGGAGTGTGAGCTGTGTTAGCACATGTAATGCTACCTCTACATAACAAAAGAAAACTCAAAACTTAAAAGAGGAAAGCCATGTGATGAATTATTTGTTAGAGAATATTTTTGCATTTAGTCTTGTCTTCTTGAATGGAAACAACTAATGACATGTTTTGAATTGTGTAATCACATTGCCTAGATATTTATGATACTTGTATTAAATTAATTATTGACTTAATGATTTCTCTAATATCAAAAGAAAAACAAGTCAAATATCATTGAAAATATTACAAGGAGTATACATATTAAAATGTGAACTCATTAAACAATGTTATATAAAATACTTATAAAGATTGCTAATGGTTCTTACATATTTACTTATTTGCTAACATGAAAGCACTCAAAGAACTGTTGAACTGGTTTTTTTTCTCCTTTTTAAAAAGAGCTTTTGTCAAATTGTATAACAAAATTTTATGAACTTGTTATACAAAAATTTAAGCTCTTGGTTGCTGCGTGCAGTAATCAGATACATTATATTTTTCTATTTTTATCTTCATTTTCGTTGTTCGATTACCAAATTTGTTATTTGTGTCTTGTTCATCCGAATTAATATATCGATCATTCAACCACTTATATATACTCACACAATAAATCAATTTAGAAAACATGACATTTTTTCATATGTAGCAACATGATCATCATTTCCTTTGTGATTTCCTTCTTAATTTTCACATTCTTATTTTGTTAAAATAATATAATTTGAGAGCTTCACATGTGACCAAAAAAATTCACATCACATCATCTGGAGTAGAAATTACATGCATAAATATATCTTGATGTGATACTTTTATAAAGAAAAAATTATTTATCCAAGTTCCATATTTCGACATTTATAATACATTTTTAGCGTTAGATTAACTTCCATAAATTATATGTCTTATGATATATCTTTTCCAAACATTTCATGAATTGAAAAAAAAAAACATTTGAAAGCCTTTGAAAACAATTTTGTGTTTCTTTAGAGTTTCTACAAGAATCAAATTTCTAGAAATTTAAAATAACTAATTGCACCACAATGTTATGAGATAGTGGGAAATATGTATACCGATTAAATAAGTGTATAATATATAGACACTAATTATATATTAAAATTTAAAAGAATATTAGTGAGTAGTACAACAATCCCAACTATTTAAGTGGATCATCACTATTTGTTTCATGGACCTCACTGTTATTTCAAGAAAATGTTGAAGGCCATTCTTCATGTTTGGGCCAAAAGTACCTCATGAATTTGGGTCATTTGCATCTTTAATCTTTGTTCTTCGAGGTAAAGGGCATAAGTTTATATTTCGCATCATAATATCCTACTAGTATGTCACGCACTATTGAGAAACATATGTACGCTATACATGAATTCAAGTTCTAAGATAAAAATTAAGGTCAACTCATTTGAAGGAAAAAATGTGCAATTAAATGCATGATTTTTCATCTAAATGCAAATTTCCATTTTTTTCACCCAAAATGCGTCTAGTAATCTCATGTGTGTTTGGTACAAAAGAAAATATTTTTCATGTTGGTTCATTTAAATATTTTCTCTAGGTAAACAAATTTCTTAGAAATAAAATTAAAAAAACGATTTTTTTCTAATAAAAATTGTGTAAACAAGTTCCTTAAGTGACCTTTCACCTTCAATACCTCATCATCAACCCCCCCCCCCTCCATCAAACTTCTACTTTCCACCTCATATTGTTTCTTATATAACATATAAATATTCTTAGGACAAAAAAATTACTAATAAATCGAACACAAAAATAAGTAACTCTCTTATTTTCTTCTTTTATATCAAACACACCAAGTCACCCATAATCTAAACTTATTTTCTATTTGTAATGAAAAGCCCAAAGGTAATTCTGAAGAATTTCTATGGCCCTTAAGCCCAAAATCAACCAGAAATGTGTGAAAATTAAGTGGGATGGCCAGTTTTTGGGTCTGCTTTAAGTTTTTAGCCACTCTTTGAAATGATTAATTGGGTACGAAACTTCAGCAATTTTTTAAACCTCATGAAATTTACTTTGGATGAAGGTTAATTACTAAAGTTGGAGATAATTATTGTCCTATAGTCTATCTCTAAATTATGTATATAGTATGTTGCTACTCAAATTATTTTAATATAAAACTTTTAATCTAAATAGAACAAATGACACTTATTTAAATTATATATAAAAAAAAAAGATGACAAATATTACCATTTTTAAGTGAATATTTCTGGATTTTACTACTCTTACATCTCCTTGCATGTAGTTTTTGCTCATATATTGCTCAAAATTACGATAAATACGATTATAAACTTTTAGATTGTGCATCACTTTTTTCGTCTTGGATTTTTTTTACTATAAAATGATGGACATATCAAATGGGGATAGATCCAGAAAAAGCATTATATAATATTTTTCACATCAATTTTGCTAAAAAGGGACTTTTAAACTAAAAGGTCTATAAATAATAAATTGTTCATAACGATTATATAAATATCTTAATTTTATCAATGACCAAATAATCATCTCTAGTTAACATATTTGTATATCATAAGTATACAAGTCTACTAAACCTCACATGTGAAGACCAAATATTTTGTTACGTCAGCATGAGATGTTCACGAGATATACCTTGCTATTATTTAGTGGAAATAATTAGTCATGAGAAAAGGGATTAAATATTCTCTAGTGGATTTTACTTTTTTCTGTCTTTGTCCTTGCATTATTGTATATCACATGAATGTTTTTGGTAAGTGGGTTTTTGATATTTTGTCAACAAGTCTCCTTAGTCATTGTTGCCTTTCCAATTCACATTTGAGATTTTTATGTATCATGTGACCTCTTTCCCATGCAACTTTTGACTATTTCTAAATGTTAATTATAACTTAGTGGTAGAATCAAAAATTTTATTAAGAATTTTTTTAAAATATAATAAATGAGTGAGTTAATTTTTAATTTTATGCTTAGAGATTCAAACTCCAGCTCTCTCTCTATATAAATCATCTTATATAACAAATATAATATTTTATTAATTTAATTCAAATGAATATCCTGAGGATCTCTTAGATCTGCTCCTAGAAGCAAGATATACAGTGATATAAAAATATGATAGGACTTATACCATCATTTCGTTGACCTTTAAAAATGATATTTATCGATATTAAATTTTCAAAAACTACATACTTAATGGTGTTTTGGAAAAAGGTTATATTTGTTTCTCAACGGTAAAAAAAAAGCACTTATATTCTATATTGTACTTTTTGTTAAAAGAAAAAAATACTCAATATTACTAAAAGTCGCTCGAATATACCTTTCTTCCATTGGAGTTGGTGGAAGAAAAAATGAAAGAGAAAAAGATAAAATAGATTTGGACAGGTGACGTTGCATATCACACGGTGTTTATATGATCATCTCATTAAAATATCAGCATCACATGAGATCGAGTGTCCATTTTTGACCGTCCCAACGAAAGCATGATCAATATATTTGAATCAGCATAGTATTGAAATATTTTTAAACGAAAAATATAACTGAGGATAAAATTAATCCTTTTTTCCATCTTCAAAGAATAAATATAAACCTTTTCCTTATATTTTTAAAGAGTGCCAGCAATTTCATCAAATATAAAGAATCATGACCCTTTCAGATTTCGCATTCACTAGTCCAAAGTGTATTAATCACAAATCATGCAATCATATCCCCTATTTATATATAGCAGAAAAACATACTTTGGATGTGTGGATAATTGTTGTTACTTGATTATATATATGTCATTATTCAATCAACAGTGACAATTTTTTTTATTCATTTATTAAAGGATTTGAACTAGGAAAAATTTACTTGTATTAGCAAATCCAATATTAGTTATGGAACTTTAATGTCTTATCACAAAAAAACAGAGTTTAAAGAACAAAAAATTAACTTCTTTTCCTATTATTCCACTTAAAAAAGAAAAGAAAAGGAAAACACAATCAACAACCCAAGAAGTTCATGTCAAAGTCTATGTTATTCAGACTCTTCAAAAATGCAGTTATATATATATGTCAAATCTTTCAAAAATACACTATTTCTAGAGGATGCGAAATGTACACTGTGACATTTTTAAAGAGTCTGCACAATGTGTCGAATCTTTAAAAAATATACTACTTTTGGTGGACGCAACACTCACACAGTGACATTTCTTAAGAGTATGAACAACATTATTATCTAACATTTAAATCTCCAATTTAGTTAGTTACTTGTGTCCTTACATTTTGTATGAGCTTGATTTAATCTGATTTATAGGAAACAACCAAAAAAAATAAAAATTATATCATGTCATTTTCACCATCTACTAACTAGAAAAGTAGAAATCATTTTCTTTTTTCCTCTAAAGGATAAGTTCAATTTTTTTTAATACTCATTTCTCCAATATGCCAAAAAAGTCTCCTAGATTTTTGGCTCATTGAGTATTTAAGTCATTGTTTTGTCTTAGTCTTTGTTTATATTACTATATTTTCTTTCACATTTCTCAATCATCTTTCTTTGACCTCTCAAGTTGTCATTGATTATTTTGATTTTTCCTTCAACTATCTGCCCCACTCACTTACCAACATGAGCTAATTGTATTTTATCCACCCAGTCTTGATCCAAAATTTCGAGTTTATGAGTTTTAAATTACATAGAATCATGATAAATATAGAGTTTGTGTCAAAACTGCTAGTTCGTTATACATAGAGTTGGATTCAAGATTTTATGTTTATAAATTTCGATTTTCGGAATAGTTGGTTTCTTATCAAAAATACATTATCTATATTAAAGCTACTGAGTTTGACAGAACTATATCATAGATCCGTCTCTATTCACTAACCAACACAAGCTAGCACACATTTTGTACGCAGAGTCGGATCCAAAATTTTAAATTTTAGGTTCTGATTTCCAGGATAATTAATTTCTTAATACAAATACAGAGTATATATCAAAGCTATTGAGTCCAACAAAACTATATCATAGATCCACCCAACTCACTAACCAAATCAACATGAGCTAATATACATAGTCAGATCCAAGATTTTAAGTTTACAAATTCAAGTTAATTCCAAGGACACTTGGTTTCTTAACACAAATACAGAGTTTGTATCAAAGCTATTGAGTTCGACAGAAAAAACAAGATAAGTGTATAGTACTTAGATAATAGAGCTTACCTTTCTCTTATTTTTGTTGTTTACTTCACATAAAGAGGAAGAGACAGAGATCTAGAGAGAGATATGGGAGAGATGCCAATGGGCAAAAGCCATGAAATTTTGCAATTCACCAATCATTTTATACAAGGTAGGTGGTTCTCTCTTTTTGCTTCATTTCTAATCATGGGTGGAGCTGGTGCTACTTATCTATTTGGTACTTACTCTAAAGAAATAAAATCTTCACTTGGATATGACCAAACAACACTTAATCTGTTAGGTTTCTTTAAAGATCTTGGTGCTAATGTTGGTGTTTTCTCTGGTTTACTTGCTGAAGTTACTCCAACATGGTTTGTTTTACTAGTTGGTGCATCCATGAATTTCACTGGCTATTTCATGATATGGTTCTCTGTTGTTGGCAAAATTCAAAAACCAAATGTTTGGCTTATGTGTATGTACATATGTTTTGGTGCTAATTCACAGAATTTTGCTAATACTGGTGCTCTTGTTACATCTGTTAGAAACTTCCCAGAGAGCAGAGGAAATCTGATTGGTTTATTGAAAGGTTTTACTGGATTAAGTGGTGCTATAATGACACAATTATACTTAGCTGTATATGGAAATGATGCTACATCACTTATTTTGCTTATAGCTTGGTTACCAGCTGCAATATCTGTCATTTTTGTGTATACCATTCGTGAGATGAGAGTCGTTAAGCAGCCCAATCAGTTGAAAGTTTTCTACTATTGTTTAGCTATAGCAATTGTGTTGGCATTGTTTCTTATGGTTATGACATTGGTTGAGAGGACAGTTAGGTTTACTCATGCTGCTTATGTTGGTACTGCTACTATAGCTTGTGCTTTGTTGTTTTTACCTCTTTTGGTTTTCGTTAGAGAAGAGTTAGGTGTTTTTAGTAGAAAGAATATTATCGATCCTCCACGAGTAAGTACCACCGAGCATCCTCCAGTACCAGTAGTAGTGGAGAATAAAGATACTAACAATTTGAAGTGTTTGTCATTCAATGACATTTTCTTGAATAAACCAGAAAGAGGGGAAGATTATAGTATATTGCAAGCACTTTTGAGTACTGATATGTTGATTTTATTCGTTGCTACGTTCTGTGGACTTGGGACGAGCTTGACTGCTGTCGATAACTTAGGACAGATTGGAGAGTCTCTAGGATATCCAACAACAACAATCAAGTCCTTTGTGTCACTTCTTAGCATATGGAACTTTTTTGGGAGAATTTTCTCAGGATTTGTATCTGAGGCGTTGCTCGTTAAGTACAAATTCCCAAGGACACTTATGATGACATTAGTCCTGTTGTTATCCTGCATTGGACTACTTCTCATCGCGTTTCCATTCAACGGATCAGTGTACGTTGCATCAGTGATCGTTGGGTTCTCATTTGGTGCACAATTGCCTTTACTATTCTCAATCATTTCTGAACTTTTTGGATTGAAGTACTATTCCACATTGTTCAATTGTGGTCAATTGGCTAGCCCTCTTGGCTCATACATATTGAATGTGAAGGTAACTGGACCTCTCTACGATAGAGAGGCATTGAAGGATCTCGCGAAAAAAGGCTTAACTAGATCATCTGTCAAGGAATTGACATGTATCGGGAACCAATGTTATCGACAGGCTTTTATTATCTTGGCTAGTGTCGCGTTTTTTGGCGCGCTAGCCTCGCTGATTTTGGTTGCAAGAACTAGAAATTTTTATAAAGGTGATATATACAAGAAGTTCAGAGAGCAAGCTGAGGCAGAATTGACTTCAACAAACAATAAATAGGCAGATATATACACTAAGAACATCACACAATTTAAGGCTAAATTTTGGCCTATTTAAGTAGTTTTTTTTTTCTTTCTTGATCATTTATGTATCCATTAATTATGTATTAATCCTATGAAAAAATAGTTGTCATTTGATATCTGTTTGTGTATACATTCATAGCAACATAGTTAATTGTTGAACTAGAAAATTACTGCCTGTTTTGGTAATATGTCGTTGTGCTGAGGGTCTATCATAAACAACATTTCTACTCCACAAAAGTAAGGATAAAGTTTACGTACATCTTATGATAGGCTAGAAATTTTATGCCAGGCTAGTTTTGTCTGTATTTTTGGTGGCACACAAGTTAAAATAATCAGGCTAAAAGAGAATATTTTAGACTAGTAGTAGATTATATTCTTGGCATGTCTCCCTTTTTCTTTTTCCTTTTGTTTCCCATTCAATGTCTGGTAGGATGGACTAATTCGAATATGCGTCACGTAAGGTTTATTAAAGGCGGGAAAGTGTTTTTTAGAATTCTATAAAAAAAAAAATCTTTTCATTTCAGTGCTCAAAGTCGAATTTTTTAATTAAAGGTGGAGATCTTATCTATCCTAGCGCAAGCTTTGATGGTCCTTGACATGACATGTATTTTAATATGACTTAGTGGTAGGTAAAATAAAGAGAAAATTGTGCATTATAGCAATTATTAATTCAAAATAAATATTATAGCTACAGTTTCATTTAACAATTTTAATTTGTAGCAAACAAATTACCATTCTCCCCCCTCTCCCCTGAATCTCGCTCGCCATTCTCACTTTTATACAAACACAAATGTATAAATTGTGTTTGTATAAAGCGAGAGAGACTGTACATATAAATACAAATACATATCTCTCCGTCCTGTACACTTATACTTATACTAATATAAATCTTCCCATGCTAGTTCTCTTTTGTCTTTCTCTCGCTTTATACAAACACAAATAATATAAATACAACGTACAATTTGTGTTTATATAAAGCGAGAGAGAGATTTGATATACAAATACAAATATTTTAACTCGATTCGACTGTATACAAATTCAAATTTTATGCAGATATACAAACATAATCATTGATACATATACATAATAGTTACATATATACCATTATCTAACTGATATACATATACAATTACCTCTCTCCACTCTCTGCGTCTCTCTCATAATCTTGCTCGTCACTCTAGCATAACACAAAGAACATATACATATATAAACACAATTTTCATAGTCACAGATGCCCAATTTATACAAATCACCGCAATTTATACAAATCAGATGCTTCATAGCAAAACTTTAGCTATAGAGCGCTAATATGATATTTATGTTTGCTATTCCAAAAATTTACTCTAAAATAAATATTCACTTCCAATGAGCGAAGTTTTGATCTAGAGTTTTAGACACAATCGAACACTAATTTGATGAACATATTAACCCAATCGATTTGTATCTTTTTCCTATGAATAAATATCGAGTTGATATCACAGAAAGTCATCGAATTATAACATTATCGCAGAAAAGTCATTAAATTAATTTTTCTAATTATAAATTATTCAACTTTCTCTAATTTAAAAAAAACGTCATTTTCGTAAATTTCTCGATGAAAATTGGCTAGAAAATTCATATTTTAGTTTTAAAAAAAAACTATTTCAAACTCCCGCCAAATAGATTATTAATGACTCATTCCGACCCAACATTTTAAACTTCTATAAACAGACCGTTTAAAATCTCGCATCCTACTAATACAGTGATACATTTGAGGTTCATGCACGATCAGAAACATTTAAAGTAATTATTCTCATAACGCTGAAATACTTGAATTAAAACGATGCAACTACAAATGTCTTATTATACTATTTACCCAAAATAGCAAAATCCTCAACTCCTACTAATCTCAATTAGTACTACCAAAAATAGGAGGAAAAAAAAATGCAAACAATGGAAAATTAAGCAAAAAGTGCAATTCATCCAAAAAAGAAAGGATGAAAATGAAAAAGAAACCACATTTTTTGGTTTTCCCGGGCAAACCCGAGGCTATAAAATAAGCCGAAGAGTCAATTTTTAGCCTTTTTTTCCGTTCAAAATCTCTATAATTATACAAGAATTACTGTGTTTTTCAGCGATTTTTAGATTTTTGTTTGTTAGATTTGTGTTTAATTTTGTTGTTGTTGAAGCAATTCAGTTGACGACGGAGATGGATGAACCTCTGGATTTTGAATTTGAAGAACCCTGCATCGTTAGCCCTATTGTTACTAAGCACAAAAAGTGAGTTTTTTTTTTCTCTTCCTTTTTAACAATTGTTTTGTTTTTCCTGTTGATTAGATTCTCTTTTGATTAGATTGCAAAATTAGATGTTAGGTAGGGTTTGAGTTGTGGGCGTTTTTTTTTTTTTGGTTAACTTGATGTCCTGATCAACTTTTGCGCACCTGGACTATTGTTATGACTAATTCCATGGGATACCTGCAACCTCCCACCAATGTTCCACCACCAACAGGTTTCTGGGATTTGAACTTGAGATGTTATTGTTTATTCGAGTACCTTAGAGTAGAGTTGGAGTGAGGATTTGATGCTTATGAGTTTGGGATTTTTAGTCATTTTGAGTTACTGAGTTTTAAATTAATAATTTGTTACTGACGGAGATTAGGATGAGCTTTGATGAATAACACTTTGTTTGGATGGTTGTTACCTATTGTTTGACGATGTTTTGTATAGTTACTGGTGGATCCAGGATTTAAAGGTTATGGGTGCTCACTTCCTTTAACGTAAAGTTGCTTTCCAAGAAGGGTTTCCTTCTAAAAGCTTACTATTATTTTTATAGTTAAGTTAGCAAATGAAATGCTAAAAATCGAAAAGTGAAAAAACAATAAATCCAAAAGAAAAAAAAAGCAAGCAAATAGTAGTGAAAAGGTATAAAAAGAAGAGTAAAAATGTAAAAAAAAAATTCAGTTTGCCTTTTTTCCAATTAAAAAACTACCTGGATTTACCTGGATTCGAACCCTCGCACTTGAGAGCATCAACGCAAGCTTTAACTTTGGTCTGAGAACCAAAGCACCCATCAGACATTTTGGTTGATGGGTGCTCAAGAGTTGATTATATTAATCTTTCAATATTTTCTATAAACATATACTAAATTTTCGTCGGAGTCAATGGGTGCTTGAGCACCCAATACTCTGTGTGTGGGTCCGCCCTTGTGTATCAAATTGTATTGTTTTAATAATCAAGACAATGTTTGGATAGATTGTATCATTCTCCGTTGTTACATAATATCACGCATCCATAATTTGAATGTTAACCTACAAGGAAACTAGGGTACGAGGTAAAACTACTATAAAAAGGTGGGCGAAGGATAAAATAGAAGTATTGAATAATAAGTAAAGATAAAATAAGAAGAAAATATTAAGGTAGCGACGCGATCATACCAAATCGGTCGTTACAAAAATGGGTCTTTTTATTGTTACCTAACGATGGATTTAAATGATGCGATATAATCAAGTTTGAGTTATAATCAAAACAAACATTGTATTTAAACTAGCAATACAATACAACTCAACGTGTAACAACCATCCAAATAAGGTGTAAAAGAAGAATTGGTAAAATTCACACTTGTCAAGCAAATGAAACCTATTTTTAGACTTAAAAGACCAAGGAAGAGTAAGATAGATTTAGGGACGGTAGGTGGGTGTCTAGGATCGATTCTCAAATGGGTCCTGACTTTTCAACACTTGCTCTTTCAAGTCCAGATGGCCGTGATCTGTCATTACGTGCGACTATCTCCATTATGGAAAGAGAAAAAAAATCTAGTGTCAAGGGTGGTTGATTTCATGCTCCTGAATATAGGAATCAAACGTGAGTTGTTGTGTGTTCATAATTTGCTGCTGAATGGGGTAACCAAAACTATGGAGTTTTCTGTATCCGCTTCCTACACTCATTTCTACCTGCCTTACAGAGTCTTTTCTAACATTTTAATATAAATTCAAGTTATAAGCACTAGGTAAAATTTGTGAGGTAGCAGTGTAGTTTAATAGGTTGTTGCAGGTTTTACTATTTTTAAGGTTGTCAGTCCATGTTGTAGTTACTTTGGTGGTGTTAAAGTTCTTAGTGTATGACAAATTGAACTGTTTTATCATGTATTTAAGTATTTATTTTAGAATTCTCACTTGAACCAAGTCTTAAGGTTATAAATTCTAATTGAGATACCCTCCAGGCTGTTTGTTTTGTATCAGTTTGGTGAGAGGAAAAGGTGTAAGAATTAGCCTTATGACCTTAAGAGAGCTTAAGCATAGTATATAGAAGCACTATCGTGAGTTAGTACTTTTATGATGGTAGACATGTGAGGTAAATCGTTCACCTCCATGATAGCAACTTCCATTGTTATTGGTGCTTAATCCTGAGACAAACTTTTACAACAATCAGTTACCACACTATATTAACGCTGGAAGAATTGATTTCGTTGAATCGTTAATAATTACATATATACACTCTAGAAAATGTAATACAATTAGGATGATTCCTATGATACATGAGGAAGGAAGTTAGCCCCATAGCCTACTCATGACAACAAGTTACTTTGGAGATATGATGGGAGCCCTCTAACCGGTTGAAATTAATCAGGATATCTAATTCAGTCATGCATTTAATATTAACCTGCAATTAACATTCTTCTACCTTAACTTGAATTTTTAATTTAAAATCCCATGTGTCATTTCCAGGAAATATGAATTTACTAGAAACATCTAAGACATAAAAAGTAAGCTAAAGGCATGGATAAGTATATGTGGAAAGCTTTCTCTCTTATTTGATTTCTGCCTAGAGACTAGAAAAAGGGGGGAGTGGGGAAAGAAAAATGAAGAAAGAAGTTGAAATTTGATTAATTAAAGGATGCTTCTGGAACTCTTAATGGGATCGACATGTACTTGTGGAAATTTACTTAGGATATGATTGAGATTCTTTTTGTGTATTTCACTCCTCATAAAGAAAAGAGAAAGGGAAGGGAAAAGAAAATAGTGGTGTAAGTTTAGGTAAAGAGGAGGGCTAAAGGTTTTCCTACTGCGAATGAAGTTTACTTTTATATTTGCAACTTAAGTAGGTATACGGTGCTAGATGCAATTAGAATACAGGTTTTTGGTTTATTGTACTACTGTTTACTTTATCACTCCTTGCCAAAGTTTCATCATATGTCTCATAAGTTCAAGGCAAGTTAGGTTCCTGAACTTTTTAATATCTTATTGCTCTGATATATAGAAATCAAGGTGTTTTTCTTCAGTTGCTTGGCATCTTTCCATTCCTAAACAGTTAGGTAAGCCATGTTGCTCCAACCTCTTCAAAACACTTCCATACCTCTATAGGGATATCATATGGACCACATGCTTTGATGACCTCAAATTTTTTATGGCATCATTTACTTCAGCAGACCAATGATATGCATGTAGCCAAAATTTCTGTGCTAGTGTTTGGAGATCTATAAAATTATCCTTGACCTCTTTTATTATTTAGACAAAAGCTGTTAGGACTGAAGTACACCTTTAATTTATGTTATGTGAAAAATACCAATTGGATTACTTCAAAATAAAAAAGAACTATTACCATTTGAATATGTAGAGATGGTGGAGAGAGAGTTGCTGATGTCTACCATTTAGAGCCATTTTCTCAGTTAATTTGAGTGGTGTCTGAGTTCACTATTAACAAATGTTGGCCGGTTCTTGCTTCTAGACTTTCTAATAGTCAAGAATATCGTACTGGATTCAGCATATAACCATTGTTTTTTGTCTTATACCCCTCCCCCCTCCTCTGAAGCAGTGAATACATAGTGAATATGCATATTTTTACGTGATTGATAATGTAGCTCTGGAGACAGGCTAGTCTCTTGTTCATTTCTCCCATTGTTATTTATTCAGCCAATTGAATGGTCTTAACACTGTAGTACTGTCTTATGTTTTCTTATTTCAACTAATATTTTCTAGGAAGAAGGTTATCGGCTTAGATGATCTTCTCAGTGACTTCTACCAAGTGAAGAGCGACATACCTAAGAAGGAATCTAAACGTGCAAAGATCCACAAGTTTGATGAGTCAGATGATGATTTGGATACCAGAGAAGCAGAGCTTAATAACTATGTTAACAAATGCCAACAACAGGTATGCATTTTTGTTTCTTTTTTTCCCCAAGTGGGTATGGTTCTCAATTTGATCCTAATGTTTGGCAACATTGAGTTTTGTTTCATTTTGTAGATGAATGAAATAAGCACTGATGATCAAATGCCATTATGGGGTCTTCAAGTTTTCGGGGACCAGGTTTTATCTATTAACTAAGACAAGCCTAGAGTTCACTTTACACTGATGGTATCTTGGGTTTGAGTGAATTATAACGTATATCTTTTCCTGTCTGACTGCAGAAAGCTATGGCCACACTTACTTTTCCTGAGCTTAGTAGTTGTGCCCTTTTGCAGTCCTTTATGGAGAATGAAGCTAATTCATTGTTAGGAATTAAAACAGAAGAAGGTGTTGTTTCCTCCTCTCCCTCCTTTCTTTTTCCTTTCAATTTTTACTGAATTCGTCACAATTATGCTTTGTTAGTGACAGCTCTATCTTCAGATTTAGCTCTCTGTTGATTTATCTGAGCTATAAGTACTAGTGCTGGCAAAATGGATAAAATACCCAAGTATCTGTCCAACCTGCCCATCTAGAAATGGGTTGGATAAGTGATTTCTTAAAACTGGATTAAGTATGGATCAAGCCGTGTAACTTGTGGTAAAAAACAAATAAAACCACCGATCTAAATGGGTAAATCGGAATTCCCAACATGACTGGCTTACAGTCCATAAGTTCCGCTCTGCTGCTACTGAACTAATCTGGGATGTGCAAAGCACGATTTTGTTTTTGGTTTTGGTGAGAGGGGTGTGGAGGGGTTCTCCTTTGAACAAAACATATTATTTTCTTTTGTCAGACTGTAAAAGTAAAGCAGATTCATACCCGGTTTAAGAATTTTTTCTCATTTCTGCAATCAATTTACACAGAATAATATATACAACTCAAATTCTAGTAGCTTTGTGAAGTATTTTGCCACAGTACGTTTTATTTTGTTTCAGTTTAAATAGCTGAATACCCAATTAGAGTATTAAATAATTCTTAGTTTGACTTAAATTCATCTAAGAGCCCGTTTGGATTGGCTTAAAAAAGTATCTTTTAAAAAGTTAGTCAAATTTAAATGATTTTAAGTCAAAAATAAAAAGTTGCATTTTGCTTTTCTGTTTTTGGTGCACTAAACTGTATTCTAGTGACACTGAATCAATCTTAGATGTCCTAGGCACCATTTAGGATTGGTTTCATAACAGGTATATTCTGTATCTATTCCATTTGTAAATTGGTTTTTTCAGTGCTACCTAAGTACTGGTTTTAATACAAAGTTACCTTACTCAATTTTTTTTATCAAATCCAAAAAGAAAGAGCACTCTTTATTATATAAGCTGCCACTGAAATATATATATTTACTATAATTGTGATATTTATGAAAAAAGAGTACTAATATCTAATTTTCGTTGGACTTTTAGTAAATTATGAATGCATACTTGCACTGTGATTTCATTGTATAATATAATTTTCTTTTTACGAAATTATGTGACAATGGATATGGGATACACACACGAAGCACGTACCCAAAGACTATTATATATATAAAGAGAGATTTTTTTTTTGCGCTTCTTGACTAATTACACGGGGTACTTGCTACGTCCCACCAATACAATACCGGTTCCGGGTAATTCTATCCATTAGGACTTGGACAGAAGGGAAGAAGTCACCTAGTGTTTTTTGGGTTTCCGTTGGGATTTGAACTTGAGACCTCATGGTTCTCAATCCACTTCATTGACTAACTAGGCTACACCCTTGGTGCTGCAAAAAAATTAATAGTTTGTCAAACTATTCCATTGATCTTGATATAAATATGTTAGTGAATTCTAATCTTGTAAATTATATAAATAGAACATATGGATCCATATTATCTGTCACTCGGTCCGTTTTTTGTCTGTAAATACTCTCGGGACAGATATTTTATATGTTTTTGTCTAACTTGTTTTTAACCCACCCATATCTGATCTTGATCATCCCATTTTCCAGCACTAGGTATAACTCAAGAACAAGTTCTTAGAAGATTCAAATGAGTTATTTAATCAATTTTATTGGGGATTAACTGTGGGGTTCCTTATCCATGATGCTATTGCAGGAGAAGCATTTCTGGAAGGATTGCTTGTGAACGGTTGGCTTTTGAAATTGGTTACAGATCATGGTCGAGTTGAAAAGTGCATAGGAGCATGGACATTTAGTCTCAGTGAGTAGTAGTTCTTTCCAATTATTGATGCTGAGGGATTCTGTAGTTACAATTGCATTATGCCCTCTCAGTGTTATATTCACCAAAAGAAGAGTTGCGGGCAGCAGCATGTGAATTTTGCTGTTCTATTCTGTTACCTAAAAATCAGGTTTTCATCTCTGCTCCGGAATGAATAATTTATCATCTGTCTATTCATGCAAATTTCTTAAGTTATTTTTCTCTCCTCATGCTTTGTAAGGTTGATACTGTAATGTTTGAGATGGGATGGTTGCCGAACCATTCAGAACTTAGGCGAGCACTTGAAGTATATGGCTTTCTGTTGGATTCCCCTTCCAAATCTTCATCCAGCATGGAAATTGTGGATGAAGGTACACAAATTCCACCTTAGACTGATTTTTCCTGATAGCAATAATTGTCCCCTGCAAATTAAGTTTCTAGTCTATGTATATCTTATTTGCTTCAATCCATACTTTTATATTTTTTTTTTGATGACCTTGGTGTCCGGGCCAGCTTTTGCCTTGACCATCTATATAGTAACCATTAATTCTTGGCTTGCAAGGAAGTTACCAAAAAACTACAGGCAGAAGAGCAGTGGGGAAAGAGTATATCAGTGTCAGTCTTTCTTGTCTATAGGGTACTAAATCATGCACAAATTTATTGTGCATGCATATTATTCAAATAAGGTTTTAGTTATTCACTTTACCTATTTGTTGCTAAATTTCCATAATATTTGGATTTAACTGGAAATGTGATAAAATGGGAGCTAGGGCTTATATAGTGGGTAAGGGTGTGCAACGTAATTTAGACCTTTAAGAAGGACGTACATAGTTTCTTAGGGTCTTGGGATTTCATTACTAGTATAGTCTTATTCAGTATTTACAAGTGCCATATTTCTTACTTATGTATTACAAATCCTCACAACTTCATATGCTGTTTCTTAGATTCTGATTCTGCTGGACCGCCTCAAAATATCAAATACTGGATAAAATATGTTTCTGTTTGTTGCCAATCAAGGTATGTGATGTGCCGGTCTATTTTTGGAGCTTTATTTGTGTTTATGGGATTGTAAACATTCATTTAACTGTGTCAACTGTTAGAAATTAGAAAAAAATTAATACTTGATGTAGAGCCGTGTTTATTATAAACTACTTTGGAACCTACTTTTGATCAGAATCATTTAGGTTCTATTGATCCAGAATCATGGCATTATATTAAATCTCAATATTTGTTTTTTTCGCTTTTTTGTAGGGCCAAACGTTCAGTTTTCTCAACAGTGGAGGTAGAAGATTTGATTACCTCAGTGATCTATCTCTTCTTAGATCGGCAACTTATTGGCATATCTTCAGTGTTGAAGGATTGCTTGCACTCACTTATTAGCTTCTTTAGTGATGATGCATTCCATCTAAGCTGTCAGAAAATAGCAAAATCCCTCACCTGCAGGTTCTTTATAATAGCTTTCATTGATTTCTACAATTAGTTTGACTGTGTTCTAAAGTAATTTAGTACCTCCGATATTCAATTATTTCTGCACATGGATGGATCTTACTCCTCCCCCACTTAGTAGAGAGAGAGAGAAGTGGAAAGAGGAGATAAATTTAGTGGAAGAATCAGACAAGTTGCATATGAATACAAACTTGGAACATACACCTTTCAGCTTAAAAGATGCATTTTGAATCTCATTTTTATTGTTGCTGTAGAGGGTGCATTTTTTTATATTACTACTGTTGTTTCTTCAACTTTGGTTACCTTTACTCTTTTTACTGTCAGTACTTTTTATTGAATATTTTCATCATAGCTTTTTACACCATGCACTTTTTTTTCCAAACGTGTCTTGAAAAACGATTTTCTTCATTCCACTAAAATACTCTTTATTGATTGAGCTTTCTCAGTCTTGGATTGAAAGCCTTGACAGTTCAGTTTGCGTAGTTCGTAACCATCGTTAGAGGAAAGAACTTGTATTACAAGGATTCATTAACTGTAAATCTGGCAATTCCTACTAGGGTGGTGGGTCTATCAGAAACAACCTCTCTATCCCACAAAGGTAGGGGTAAGGTCTGTGTACCCCCCCTCCCCGACCCCACTTGTGCGACTACACTGGTATGCTGTTATTTGTCCCAGTGACTGATGTTCAAATCATGTTCAAAGTTGAAATTGTTCTATGCTGACCCTTTTGCATCTTAAGTATTAGGCAATTGTTATGCATTCATCTCCGTTTTCCTTAGAGCTTTATGTTTTAGATACCTGCTTCTATGGATCTGTAGATTTAGAAGTTTTATATTCTTTCAATAATCCTTGCGTTAAAGTTATATGACTGGACAAGCCATTTCTTCAGAGTTCCTACTAATGTCAACTGCTTGAGATCTGTGGAGAGTGTAGCTGGATTGGATGCTCGTTCCAAGCATCTTAGGAGTGTGCTGGCCTTTCAGTTTCTTGTAGCATGTTTTGATGACAAGGTAGCTTTGACGTACTTTTACTATCACTACTACCATTTAAGTATCCTTTCTGCCCCTCATCATGTTTGTCATGCCAGGTCTTGAAATGTGTTTTCTTCTGTGAAGCTAACAATTTTTTGGCATACGTTACCTAAATACTCGTGCAGGTACATGATGAAGAACAGATCTTGAGATCTCTAATCTCCATCAATCTTAAGGATAAGAATTGTGATCTTCTCAAAATGTATATTCAACTGGTTCTGGCAGAGAACTGGCTGTTTTGCAACCCATTGTTAAAAGATAAACCAATAATCAGTGAGACATGGAGCGCGTGCCTTAGAAACTGTTCCTGTCAAATCACTAGCACAGATTTGAGGTCTTATGCTTCTAAGGTAAACATAATCTAATCCGTCTTAAACTTTTATCATCTTAGTTACTTTTCAAACTCCTCCTGATGTTTGTCGTTTTTGTTAGGTTCGTAGTAAAGCTTCATATCTTCTTCAAGGCAGCGCCACAAGATGACTCTGTCCCTAGCGCAGAAAATTCTTCCTACAGTGAATCAGTCTGGTGACAAAGTAACTAACTCTGAGCATAAGAGATCGATATATTTTATGTATAATCTACAGACTTGGTTGCTTCATCGACTCGTGATGGAACCAGAAGATTCATCGTAGCATCTACAGAAAAGTTGACAGTGAGATGGCTGACCATCTTCAACTGACAATTTTCTGGTAAGCAATGCAGTTTTTGTTAAAGACTGATCGATCCGCCGGGTTCTTTTGTCATTCTGGCTCTTCACTAGATGGAACAGCTTTGCACTGTTTTTGCCATCTCAAAAATTTGTGCAAATGCCCTTTTTTAGTTGTGCAAGTATAACCTTTACGCTTTCTGGATAATGCTAGATTTGAGTTTAATGTTTGCTCGTATATTTTTCAATCTTACACCCCAAAAAATTCGAAATAATACTTCTTAAAAGAAGCATAATTGTTGGTGTTTCTACTTCAAAATATGAGTTTTTGAGGACTTGTACACTGCGCTAAATCGTAAGCTAGATGGAAGACAAGTTTCGAAAAATCAAATTGAGTATTAAATTTGATTTCATATAGTAATTTCAACGAGTGTTTTAAAAAGTGTGAATGCAAGGCGAGACGTGTTTTAAATAACACGGGGTGAAACGTAACATGGGGTGCACGACCCATAAGTCTTGTGAGTATTTAATTTTTAATATTTTATAAATAAATAAAATATGATACAAAAAAAAAGACAACTTTGTTTTCATATAGTTACACAAAAGATGAAACTTTTAAGAAATTGGACTATACAAGTTAAGCTCATTTGAGAAAGAAAATTCCCATATAATTACTTAATTGACACGACACAAGAGAAAACAACAATAACTATACATTAATCTCAAATAAGTTTGAGTTAGATATATAAATTTTCACGACTCCATTTAAACTCAACTTATGTCATCATCGTACCAAATAATTATTTTTAACTACTAACAATAAAATCAAAAAGTTCACTTGAGAATTCACACCAATAACAAACTAAAATTATAACTTTACAAGTGAAGTCTACGGAGGGTGGTATATATTTAACCATAACCAAAAGTTGTTTTCGATAGACCCTTGGGCTCAAGTAAAGCTCACGCAAGATAATTTCAAAAATTAATTATTAACCAAACACGTATTTAAAAAGAATAATATCATCCAAAAAAACAAAATGTATGAAATTTTGCCATGATTTTCAAAATTCAAAAACATATTCTTTCTACATTTTTATTAAAGAAAAAAGAGAAGGAATATGAAAAAGAAAAGAAAAAGAAAGACAAAAGAAATGAAAAAACAAATGGAATCAAGAATAAAGGCCTTCGAAATTTGAAAAATAGGCTCGGAACTCATTTCAAACCAATTAAATATTAGCTTCGGAAAGCCGTTAGAAGTCCGAACCTAAAAATTCTTTATCTTTTTTTCCTCTCTTCTTTTTCTCTTTTACTTCTCATTTCTTCTTTTAGATTTCCCTCCTTCAAACCAAACCCAAATCAAAACCCTTTTTCTCAGGAAAAAAAATCAAAGATTTAATCACAGTACTTTATGAAAAAATCTTTACTTAAAAAAAAAAAAAAAAAAAACTAACAAAGTTTTCACTTTTATGTTGAATTTGGGTATATGAGGGTTTGTTTCATAGAAAAAAATTTGTGGGGTTTGAGTTTTGAAGTCATTTCTTGATTACCCAACTTAAGTTTCTTGAATTTTTTGTTAAAAAAGCTTTCTTGATTGATTTAGCCATAAGAAGAAATGAAAGGGGATAGAATGGCAAAAAGATCATCTTTTGGAAGCATTGTGAGGAAGAGGTTATCAGATATAACAAATTCTCTTCCACAAACACAGCAAAAATCGCCTATTGATGTCGATAAGGTTTCGCCTGATGTTTCTTCAATGAAGGACTACATTAATCATCTTGCCAAAGTATGGTTCTTTTTTTGCTTTTTTACTTGATGGGGTTTTTCTGAATTTAATTTGTGTGATTTGTTTAGCTTACCGAGTACATGACCTTAGATAGGAGGATGTGGAGGTTATAGAGATTAGGATAGACAAATAGTAGGTAGAATTGTAGTTCGTATAGTTTCTTATCCTTTGATTTATGTTACTATATGTTGATTCCTTGTACTTCGACTATTGTATTGTTTTGTTGTAGTTTTGTTACTGTATGTTGTTTTTGTTATTATATGTTGTTTGTTGTGCTTCCGTTACTACTTTTGGACCATTTTTCCTTGAGCCAAGGGACAATCTCTCTAGCTTTGAGGTAGGGGTAAGGTGTGTGTGCATTCTACCCTCCCTGGACCCCGGTTTGTGGAACTACACTGGGTATGTTGTTGTATTTTTTGTGATTTGTATGTGATTTTCTGATTTTTGTGTTGTTCTTTGGTTGCTTGAAACAGGAAAATGTTGCCTTGGTGAAAATTGTTCAAGAAAAGAAGTATGTAACAGTGTACAATATAGTTACACAATTTAGAGCATGCAAGTCTTTTTTTAAAAAAAAATGTTACTATCAAGTTGTTTGATGTTTTTCTTATATGATTTGATTATGTTAACAGCAAGATTATAGAGCTGAGTGGACTTGAGCTTCAAAAAATGAGGATTCATCTACAAAAAATGCAGCTACAAAACTGGAATCTTGCTCAATCGAATAGTCATATGTTG
>JAJOOO010026800.1:0-16473 GCA_029582685.1 Solanum piurae
CAGATTGAAATAACCTCTGTTTATTTTATCCTTTCCTTGCAATCATATGTGAGTTACTAAGCTCTTCCCTTGAAGACGATTGAATTACTGCTTTGTGCTCAAGTAATTTACTCTTTCCTTGTTGTGAAATGAAATCCTCAAAATTCTTTCATTTATATGGTATTGGTGCCTGATCTTTCTTAGCTCTATCATTGCATTCATTTGCAAGTTTTTCTCTCTTAATCTTGAAATTGTTGGCCAATTCAACACTTGATCGGTATTGCATATCAAAATCCAGATTCTTCAATGGACTTTGAGCTTTGTTTGGATTCGGACCATTTTTCTTTAGTATTGCTGATTGATTAATTCTTTCCCTGCAGTAATTTAACCTACAAAATAATAATTCATCATATAATAAAAATAAAGTTTCCTTCGATTAAGGAGGTTCCTTATCAATGGAAAGGAATGGTGTCCTTGCTACAGTCATACAAGCCTACTCTATACTATGATGTAGTGAATTGAAAAGCACCTGAAATGGGTTGGATTAAGTGTAATACTGATGGAGCAAGCAAAGGAAAGCCACGCCTAAGTTCTTATGGTTTCTGCATCAGAAACCACACTGGTCAGCTACTTTATGCAGAAGCACAAATTATATAAGTTACTACCAATATGGATGCATAATTAATGGCCATCTGGAAGGCTTTACAACATTGTTTGAGCCAAGGATTCCAACATGGATGTTACAATCAAGCATATTTTTAGTAAAATTAATCAACTAGCAGATTACATTCTAATGTTGCGATAAAAAAAGTGGAAGAGCAACAATTCCAAAACATTAATCAGCTATCAAGCATGGGAAGAATAATTCTTAATATTGACAAACAACAAATTCCTTCAATCAGAGTTAAAACAAGGAATATTTACATCAACAACAACGACTAACATGCTTAGTTACATATTTGAAGACACTGAGTTCCACAACAATATATACAAATAAGATATGAGCTATCTTGGGAGTAAAGTATGAACAAGCTAATCTAAGTTATGAGAATCAACAAAAAAGGGATACAAGCACCAGGAAAACATAAGATCAAAGAAACCAGATTTGCAATATTAATGAGCATCGAACTAATAGACCATGAGAATGAAACGCGGGAGCAGGTCACCTCCTTTTCGTCTTTAACTATGGAAAACCAAGGAATTAGAAATCAAACACCACCACAAGGTAGGAGGAAAGAAGAGTACTCACAAAGATCCTCACAGTTGAAGTACTGGGTTCGGTATCTTCCTGAACTCATACATCCAAATCGGGTAGTTCACCTTCAAAGAAAATGGAAACTTCAGTTGGGAATTGAAAAACACGAAGGAGCAGAGAAGAGTGGTACAAACCTTTACAAGCCAACAGTAATTGTGTGGTATAATTGAGAACGAGTAGTGGACTAACGATTAGCTTCTAGAAAGTGAAGGGAGTACTACCTACAGAGGACTAACTTTACAAAGACTGTTTCCGATAGACTCTCGACTCAAAAAAAGAAAAAACACATCATTTATGAAAACATAAGCACTAAACAACAGAGCAAGAGAATACCAAGAACCAAACTTTTCACAAAATACATGATCATTAGAAAATAAGTAGGAAGAAAGAAGCGCAAACTAAACAGCTGACTACCTCTCCAAATGGAGTCAAAGACTGGACATTATTCATCAACACTACACATACCAACAATACCCTCTACTGCTAAGGGTAGCTATTTCCTGGAAAGAATGGAGATGCCCAATGGAGATGACAAACTTCATATTTATCCAAAAAAAAATCCTCTTTTTACTTCATCTCTATTAAAGTTGTTTATACTGTATAACAACAATATAAAGAAAACAACACTAAAATACACATAGCAAATGACTTCATAAACCACCATCATAACAACGAATACGCACCCTGACAATCACGATGTCTCGGGTTAAAATTTCAGCGAAGACAAAAAAACATTAGCTAATTTCCTTTTATTTGTCTAAGCTTAAACAAAGACAACTACTAGACCATATGGAACACAAACACATAAAATGATTCACAGCTAGGAAGTTCTTTCCTTGAATGGTTATTATATTTGTTCTTAATGCATAAAATAGATCTAAAACAGAAAAACAAACTACACAGTAAAACCAAATAAAAGAAAAACTCAAAAAATGAAACTTTATTTTAAATAAACCAACTCACATTCACACACAAAAATAAAAATAAAAAAGGGACACCAACCCATATGAGAAATGAATGTTCTCAACAACTACTAGTATACCAAAAACATAAACACTGAAGAAAGAACATAACTATTATAATTGAGAAGAATCAACAAGCTGTCTCTAAACCAATAAATGATGGAACTATTTTTGAACCGACCACAATCAATTTTCTTTTTAATAAAAAAAAAAACAACTTCTATCTTTACAAGAACAAAGAATAATCTAAGAAGAATAAAAATACTCTGTTTTTCTTCTTTTTTTTCCCTCTCAACTTCACTGCTATGTAGTAGTTCTGTTTTTTTTGTCAGTGGATGGAGAAACTGAAAAATGAAAGTGTAGTGCACTGATTTGAAAGGGAGCCTATCTGGAGCAACGGTTAAGTTGTATTTCCATAATCTATAGGTATTAGCGAATTTAAATCACTAAATAAATGAGTCAAACTTCTAATTTAAGAGATTCAAAATCGATTACATAAAGTAAAGAATCGAACTTCTAAACTATCATGTAATGTATTGGTTAGCTACATGTTTGAACTCAAAGCATATCCACTGTAAGAGTTCAAAATTGATTACGTGAACTCAAACTTCGAAACTATCATGGACAATTTTAGCCTTAATCAGCTTATAAGCCTAATAAAAAAGAAATTCTGAAGTGAAGAATCATCCCATTTATACTTATTTAGTGATTAATGCTCAGGGAATAGAATAAATTGATGAAGCTAAAATGCGAGCTACACTCCCAAAAATCAACTGATGAAGCTAAAATACGAGCTAGACTCCCAAATATCATATAAAATACACAAGAATAGCAAAATCCTAAAGCTAAAATTTAGACTTTCAAAGATAGTATTCTTACCTAATAAACCCTAGTCCAATAAAATCGTGTTCTTCAGTAAGAACTATGATGGAAATCGGATTCTTTAGCGCTATTCTCTTCAGGTCTTCAGCCAAAAATCTGTCTGAAAACGAGTTTTGCAACGAGAAATCTGAGAGAAAAGTGTGATGGAGAGACTTAGCTTCAGTTCATCTTTCCAACAAACATAAAGTAATCAATTCCTTCTTATTCTCCTCTACTAAACACAAAACAAAAATTCAATCAATAACAAGAATACTGTTTTTAGTACTTAGCTTGATGAAATCGGTATCGTAGAAGAAAATCATACTTACGCTTGACGAAATTGGTATCGGAGACGGGAATCTTAGTTATCGGAGAACAGAATCGGTTCAGCTAGCTCTTTGGTTCTTCAAACAACTTCAGCTCTCTTTAGCTCTCTTTAGCTCGATCAGTTCTTCAGTGAAAGAGAAAAGCGTATTTTTTCTCTTAATGTTTTATTATTTATTAATGTTTTTTTTTTGGCCAATAAAAATGGGAGGGAGAGTTAAAAATGTTGGAGGGAATATAATATTTTAGTGAAAACTTTAAGGCCACACTTGTAATGTGTTGTTTCCGTTGGGTAATCTATTCTAGACCCGCCTGCCGGCCCTAAATCTATCTTACTCTTCATTGGTTTCTTCCATGGATCGGTGTATATGAAATAGAATGAATTCAAGGACAAAGTCGCCGGTATACTGTGATCTAGACCCAGGAAGGGCCAGACATGAATCGGAAAGAGTAACTTTCCTCATAGGAGAAAGGGTGCGCGCTAAAGCTAGAGCAGCTTTTTTTCGCGATATAGGTGTAATTTCATTAATTCAGTACTTAAGGTCTTCCCTCGTCAAACGAATCAAACAATTATTAAAATAGGACACTTTAAAAGTGTGGCCATATATGTATATATTTGTTGCCAATTATATCATATTTTAACAACGCTTATAAAGTGTAGCTTATAACATTAAAGAGTACACTTTTCAAGTGTTGCCAATATTATCGAAGCTAAAAGTTAAAAACTTTGGCTACGCTTTAAAAGTGTTCGCAAAAATACTTTAGGCAACACTTTACAAGCGTAGTCCAGAATTATTGTGGCTGTAGACCTAAAATGGTGTAGTGTACGCACCCCACCATGACGACCACCGACCGGTGAAGCATGACAAGCATGGAGAATTTGGCTGAATTCCTCCTCCGGCACACATCTTCTAATGATATGGTCTGCACACTCTCTGAATAAGTATGGTTCATCCCAAAAGTATTTCTTGACATCGAATAAAAACTTCGTTTGTTGATAAATGTTTAGTTCCTCCGGTATCAATCCACACACTACATAGTTAGTGAAATTAGCATACCAAGGAGTTTGTTGTAGAGTCACTGTGAATACCTGTTAATCGGGAAAAGCATCATTTATGTCTACCTCTAGCTCGTCATTATCCTTGCCTTCTAGCCTTGATAAGTGGTCGGCCACCTGATTTTCACAACCTCTTGTCTTTGACTTCAAAGTCAAATTCTTGCAATAGTAGTACCCATCTTGATAATCTTGGCTTTGCATCTTTCTTTTCCATCAAATAACGCAGAGCAACGTGATCTCTATGAATAACCACTTTGGTACCTAACAAATATGCTCAAAATTTCTCAAATGCATATACCACCGCAAGTAATTCTCGCTCCGTAACTATATAGTTAAGATGAGCACCATTAAGAGTTTTGCTTGAGTAGTAAATGAGATGGAATGGCTTATTGCATTTTTTCCCCAACACAACACCTAGTGCCGTACCACTTGCATCACACATCACTTCGAAGGGTGATGACCAATCGGTACTAATGATAATCGGAGTGGAAATTAATTTCTCTTTCAAACATTTAAAGACTATCATGCAAGCATCACCAAAATTGAATTTTACTTCCTTCTCCAAAAGTTTGCACAAAGGGTGTGCAATTTTTGAAAACTATTTGATGATTCTCCGGTAAAAACCAGCATGTCCCAAGAAACTTCGAATGCCTTTCACTGAGATCGGTGGTGGTAACTTCTCTTTGACTTTGATTTTTTCTTTATCAACTTTCAACCCTTTTTGTGATACTTTGGGACCAAGAACTATGCCTTCCCTAATCATGAAGTAGCATTTCTCCCAATTTAGGACCAAATTGGCCTCCACACATCTCTAAAGGACCTTCCCCTAGTGTGCAAAGCATACTTCGAAAGTATCACCCACAACTGAGAAGTCATCCATGAAGACTTCCACTGAATCTTCTACCATGTAAGTGAAAATAGATAGCATGCAACGTCGAAATGTTGTTGGAGCATTACACAGCCCCAACAACATTCTTTTTAAAGCGAAAGTCCCATACGAACAAGTGAAAGTGGTTTACTCTTGGTCTTCCGGAGCAATAGATATTTGATTATATCCGGAGTACCCATCGAAGAAGCAATACCGTCCTCTTTCTAAAAGTCGATCGAGCATCTGATCCATAAAGGGCATGGGGAAGTGATCTTTTTCGGTCGAAAAGTTCAATTTCCAATAATCCATGCATACTCGCCATCCGGTTACTGGTCTCACAGAAACAAGCTCCCCCTTTTCATTTGGGACCACTGGGATGCCTCCCTTTTTTGGTACACATTTGACTGGACTCACCCACTTACTATCCGCAATAGGGTAAATCACCCCTGCATCCAACCACTTTATTTTCTCCTTTTGCATTACCTTTTGCATCGGTGGGTTCAATCTCTTTTGATGCTCAGCACTTGGCTTACATTCATTATCAAGCTGAATTTTTTGACTGCAAATACCGGGTGGAATGCCCACAATGTCAGCGATAATCCATCCAATGGCTTTGATATATCTTCTCAACACTTCAAAGAGCAACTTCACTTTCCATTCAAGCAAGTCAGCTGCAATAATTATGGGCAAGGTGTTATTTTCCCCCAAGAATGCATATCAAAGATAGCAGGGAATGCTTTTAACTCAAGCTTTGGTGGTTCTTCCGTTGATGGCTTCGCAGAAGGATTTTACCAATTCTTTAGATCAATATTGAGCTTTAATGGAGTCTTTGAATATTCCCCCAAACTCGAAAGGGCAACTACTACCTCATCGTAACCTTGGACTTCAGACTCATCATAGTTTGCAAGTACCGCTTCAAATGGCTCACTCACATACATCAAATGGCTAACACTAGCCATAGCTTCATCAATTACATCAATAGTTGAGACCACATGAATATTGCTTGGGTGCTTCATATACTTACACACATTAAAGGTTACTTCTTTTTCATTCACCCGGAACTTCAACTCTCCACTTTCAACATCTACTAACACTCTCCCAGTTACCAAGAAAGGTCTTCCCAAAATAATTGGAATTTCCGCATCAATCTCGCAATCAAGGATGAAAAAATCAGCCAGAAAAATGAATTGATCAACCTTTACAAATATATCATAGAGTATTCCTACGGGGTGCTTGATAGATCGGTCTGCCATCAAAAGCGTCATTGTGTGGACTTTGGTCCACGAAACCCAAGTTTCTTATAGATCGCATATGGCATTAGGTTTATACTTGCTCCTAAATCACATAAAGCTTTGGTGAATTGGAGCATACCGATTGTGCAAGGAATGGTGAAGGCTCTGGGATCTTCCTTCTTTTTTGTCATCTCATTAGTCAACAACTATGAGAGACTTCAACTGTTTCAAAGTCCAAGCTTCTTTTCTTTGTGACTAACTCCTTCATAAACTTGGCATAACTCGAAATCTCCAACAATGCCTCCACTAGAGGGAGATTAATCGATAATGTCTTGAATACCGATAAGAACTTCTTGAACTTTTCATCCTTATTTTTATTCTTGAGAAGTTGGGGAAATGGAGGAGTTATTTTGGGAAGAGGTTGCACCACTTTTGACATTGGAGTGCTTTTTGTTGCATCTGTTTGTAACTCTTTGGTAATGTTTTGTTGGATGGGTATCTCTTCTTCCTCAATACCTTTGTCTTCTTCATGAGATTGTGCTTCATAATTACCCTTCATATCACCTACCTCTACCTTCCCACTACGCGTAACCACATCAAGACCTCTATCACCATCCTCCCCCAAAGTTGTGATGTGTACGGTTTCACTGATCCCCATCATTTTTGGTTCCAATTGTGCTGAAAGTAGACTCAACTGACATTCAAGTAGCTTTATTGCATCAGTATGAGAGTTCACTCTATTGTTTAATGACGAGAAATCGACTTTCATCCCTTTTAGCAAATCAGTCGAGCCCTCAACTTTGTCAAGGATACGAGATAATAAGTCGTCCACTCGGAGACTACTTGCACTCCCCTTTGACTTTGGGCTCTCACTCGATTGAGTGTGGTCTTCGTCATGATCATCCTCTCTTTTCCAAGGATCACTTTGCTTAGCCCATTATTTATAGTATCTACTTTGCTCTTCTACTTTGTGAGATGTCCAACCTTGATTCCTACCCCGCTATAAGTAGCGTGGATGGAAACCCTCCTTATATCTATTAGAATTCCAACATTGATTATCTCTCGGCTTTGAATAGCCCGAGGAAGAACCCTCCTCAGCTCTAAACACTTCCCTTATTCCTTTGGGCTTTCTCGCATTCTCTAACGCTTGTGTTTGTATTAGCTCTATTTGGGATAATATCTTCTTGATGTTCTCATACCTTTCTCTTTCTTTATCAAGTTTCTCTTCAGTCATTCTAAAGGAAAAAGGCAAAACTTTATCTTTTTGAGTGTACAAAGCTTGATTTCTTTTCATCATGTCGTCAAGAAGAAATGAAGCCACCTGAAACGATTGCCACATTATTCCACCTCGAACCAATTGATCAGCTACTCTTTTATTTACCAAATGAAGAATTCGGTAAAATTGTTGGAGTAGCACATTGTTTGGCAGTCCATGAGTCGGGCATTGAAGTAGTAGTTTCTTGAACCTCAGCCATGTTTCTTGGATGGGTTCACCCTCTAGTCGCTTGAAACCTTGAATGTTATCTCTGAGTTTCATCATCCTCGATGGTGGAAAGAACCTCTCATTATATGTCATGGTAAGCTCATCCCACGATGTGATAGAATTCATTGGTAACTCAGCCAACCATTTGCTAGCTTCACCCGTCAGAGATAGTGGAAATAACCTGAGTCGAATTGATTTTTGTGACACATTCTTGAATGAAAATGGGCTGCACACATCTATAAAACTCCACACATTCTCATGTAGGTCTTCATGAGTCAACCCTACATAGAGTACCTTCATTTGAAGGAGATGAAGAGTTGTGCTCGTAATATCAAATACAACATCCTTTTCGGTTGATGGAAGGAAGATTGCACTAATTCCACCCAATTGGATAGGGTTGTGCACACTATTAATATCATCGATATCATCTCGGTTACCCGCTTGGCTACCGTTCATCTCTGTCTCACTTGCCTTCTCTTCTACTCAACACAACAAACACAAACACAATACAACCTAAATCGATTCAATTACAGCTGAAAAATTCGCAAATTAAACTTTGACAAAGGAATTCTAAAAAACGTTACTCCCCGGTAGCGGTGCTATTTGGATTAACGTATCAACTACACCTTATCTGATACTAGGTGTAGACGGTCGTTAAGTAGTATAAACCAAACAAAAGAGTTGGGGTCGATCCCACAGAGAGTAGTTCTATTTTGAATTCCAATATGAAATTATAACGGTAACTTTTGCAACTGAAAGAATAAAAGTTTTTGGAAATTATGGACCAAATTAGAGGGGTAATCACAATTCCAAAGTGAGCGGTGTCTAGACTAGAAAACACTTCAGCAATTAACTAGGAACAACCAAATAGAGGAAAGATGCTTGGGGGATTGACTAACCAACTACTAAGTTCAATTCAACGGGTGCAAATTACTGACCAAAAATTCTAATTCTTTATGGGTTGGATGGACTTAAGGTGAGACCCTTTTCTCTCGAATAAATACCTCGTTTCCACTGACTTCTCTCGAACCTCAATGCACTATACAAAAAGACAAGTTCACAACCTCACCACATTCACTCTCGCGAGCTAGATACATAGGATGAATCTCGGGTTTCACTTTCTCAAGATGAAACTGTCATGACCCACTAACTATGGGTGCCAACTTATCACCTGAGCTTTACACTTCTTTCTCAAGCAAGCATAAAATCCTGAATTATATTGAAATAAACATACAATATAGAGATTAAACCACAACAACAACTGAGACCCACTTCAAATTAACACCAAAATTGGTAATAACTAGCACCCATTAAGTCAAACGCAACAATTGGTTACATTGTCAAACCCTTTAGATCAGGGTTTTAGCCAATCATCGTAAAAGAAAGAAATTCAATACCTATTACATGTTTCATGGATGGGTATTTGAAAGTCAAAGTTCTAAGATGAATAATATCTTATCTATTACAATACCTAATTGAAATCTCTTGCCAAAATTGCTTAAAATCCACAAGAGTAGTGTTTTTGCTCTCCTTAATTCATTCCTCACAATGGTTGAATGCTTTCTCTCTCTTCCAAAAATCAATTTTTACTGATCTGAGTCTGGATTTTTGGGGTCAATTGGTGATAAAAGTTGGGCTTCACCGACTAGTCAGCGACTCGCCGATCGTCCTTGTCTATTGCCTTCTTTCTTCACATTTTCCTCATTCAAACACTATAATTTTAAGCGATCTAGATTGGTATCACCGATCCTTTCCAAGATGTGCCTTTTGTCTTTTAGCTCACCAATTCGAGTTTACCTTGGTCTCGACTAGTACGTTTGAAGACATGATCTTCCTTCGCCGATGCAGTCGACGATTAACCGATAGGGAAAGTAGTTCACCTATTTTTATCCTATTTCAGGCCCAGTGTTCTATAAATTTAGGCGGTCCATGGGTAACTTGGCGATTCGTCGAGTTCTCTTGGCGATCGTAAGGCTTGTTTTTCTCCCACTTTTTCAGCTTGTGTTGTCCTTCTTGCCTATTAAAGTCCTTGCTTTGTTCTTGAACCCATATACCTGAAAACCAAGGATTTTTCATCAGTTTATGACACAAATGAAGCATTTGAGAACAGTAAATCTATATAAACAAAGACCTAAATGAGTCCAAATCTCAGACTCATTAGCACTATCCAAATGTTGGAAGACATGTTAAGAGCTTGTGTGATTGATTTTAAGGGAAATTGGGATGACCATTTGTCATTGATTGAGTTTGCTTATAACAATAGTGATCACTCGAGTATTGATATGGCTCCATTTGAGGCATTATATGGTATGAGGTGTAGATCTTCTATAGGAAGGTGTTAGGTGAATGAAGTCCCCTAATAGGTTCTGAGTTGGTACATCAGGCCATAGAGAAGGTTCGACTTACTAGACAAAGGTTGAAAATGGCTCAAAGTTTAGTCATATGCCCATGTGAGAAGAGGAGATCTTGAGTTTGATGTTCATGATTGGGTTTACTTGAAAATCTCACCCATGAAGGGCGTAATGAGGCTTACGACCCAGGGGTACTCCCTAGATGTAACATGGCACATAGAACCCCGAAGGACTCCATGTAAGCCACTTAGCATATCACAACATAAAATAATTAAAATTGATGCGAAAATTAAAATATATTCCAATAATATCATATTTTCATAAAATGAAGCGGAAGTTTTAACATTGTCTCAAACTATCTAATACTTAAAAAGACTTAGGGACGCAACCCAAATAAAATTTCTAAACATAAAAGAAAAGGCATAAAGGAAAGGTGATCAAATCCTCGATGCTATGAGGACTCACCAAATCTTGACTTGCTTGCTCTACTAAGATCCTAGCCACGAGGATGGAACTCAATATCGTCAGACCCTACATTTGATAAGAATGTAGGCAAGAGTTTGCGTTAGTACAAAAATATACTAAATATGATGGCTAGCATAAATCATCAACATAAGCATAACATAGGCATTAGTCAACACATGACATATACCATAATCATAAGATATAATCAACATAAGTCATAAGCTACAAGCGTTAGAGACAATAACATAACTCATAAGCATATTCAACGTATCTAAATCCACATAATATAAAAAAAACTCGTCATAAATAACCTCAAAAAATGCTTGTGCAATGCATGGGTAAGACCCCATAAATCTCATCCATACTAAGAATACCCCTTTAGGCCCTCATACCTATTCATCATCGTTTGTTTTCATCCTTAGGTTATTTCTCATAGACAAGGGAGCATTCATCTTTAGTCAAACATATCAAGGAAGGCATCTATAGCAACAATCAAAGCTAACATACATCAGACAACCAAACCTCATATCATAACATACTTACTTTGCTTCCTTGAAGTAACCTTGTTTCATCATAAACATGCTACCTTGATTTGTGATTAGTCCCTCATGTTCATCCTATTCATGGAAGTGTACTTTTTTACTAATTCAAGACAAATCATAACTCATGAATGGTTACGATTTACTAAATCAAGGCTACCAACGAAAAGCACCTTATAATTCTAGACCAAGCTACCATGAAAAACACCATACCATTCAAGTCCAAGCTAATCGAGAAAGGGTACTATTGCTCAATCCAAGATATCATGAAATGATGTCGCCTCACCAAGTCAAGCTACCATGCAAGCATTCTATTATGCTAGTTCAAGCTACGTTGGAAGAGTACTATTGCTCAATCCAAGGCTATCCATGAGATCTACTAACTCAAGCTACCATGCTTGGTCTTGTCTTACAAAGTCAAGCTTATTCATGAATGGATCATATATCACCACGTCAAGCTATCATAGTTCATACATATTTTGATTTATTTTAGGTGAGCAAGCCTTTCAACCTAGAATCATTCTACGTGAGAAAACCTCTCACCTTACACATGCATACATACTTACAATTCAACATTCATCATATAGTTTTTTTCTCAAATCCCTAATCATCATACTTATCATATATGTCATGATGTCAAGATAACTCTATTCTGAAGCCTACAAGTCATAGTTCATCATATATATATATATATATATATATATATATATACTTTGATAATCAATTCATGTATACACGCTTTACTCTTAAGAAGTTCATATCTATATGCCTCTATCTCAAGCATTCTATGATGTAATTCATCAATTCTAGATGATCACATCTAAGAACTCAATTTCCCTTTTCATCGCATAAAACCCTACTACATCAAGTTCACTTTAGAATCATAGGTCAAGCATTGATACATGTATAATCATACTAAAAACATACAAATCTATCATAAATAAACATAAACAATCATAAACATTCATTATCCACTCTATTGGATCATAACCCATAACATTAGAAGAAACCCTAATTTGACTTGGGGAATTCTTCTTCTAAGTTGGGGGGGAAACATGGGGCTTCATGGATGAAAGGAATCAATGAATGAAATAACCATCATACCTTTATTACAAAGCCTACGAAACTTGAAACAATGGAGACTTGACTTGACCTAGCTTGACCCTTTTCTCCTTCTTCAACATTCTAGAGAGAGAAATATTTGAGAGGATGAACTTTGGGGTTTAGAAATAATGACTTGAATGACTTAGTTTATGGGTTTTAAATACTTATATAGGTGATTTAGACTAGCGTAAAATGACACCACATAATTCTAATAAAATCCAGAAAGGACCATCATGCCCCTAGATTTATTTGACCAGGCTGACCCACGTGACCATGATGACGGGCCGTGGATGGGCCTATGGTCCATCCTAGTCGATCGTGGATGAGGGTTAGAAATGCTAAAATTGGGCCCTTGGCCTACGAAACCAAACCACCTACCGTGGACCCATATGGGGTGTTGGTCCTAGCCGTGGTTATTTCCTTAGGCAGATTTATTGGGGTGGTCATCCATAAGGCCCACCTAAGGAGCGTGGTTGACACCTAGAATTTTGAATTTTTTCTAAGTTTCCCTCTTTCGCAAACGGGGTGTTATAATATCCCCCCCCCCTTGGGAACATTCGTCCTTGAATGTGATTCTAGGCACTTCTTAAAGGAGACGACCTAATACTAGCAACCCATCATGCATGCAACACATCTAAATGCATACAATTATAGAGGAATCATCAACTCTAAGCTGAACATATTCAATGCATCACAAGGAAGGCAGGAACTACATCTAACAATCCAAAAATGGATGAAGTTCTAAGATTTCTCATGTTCAAGAAGGAACTATCATCTCCAAGATAAAAGCATGCTCAACACACTCTCATGGAGCCTATATGTAATCTATGCTAATAACATACATCCAAGGAGGAATGTTTCCACTCCAAGCTAAGACATGTTCATCCATTCATCTCATGAAGTCTATAGGCAACGCATGCTAAATGCACTACAACATGAAGATAATCAACCATGCAAACTTATTTTCTTTCAAAACACAACTTTTTCATGAATATGCACAACATAAAGAAATCATGAAAATATCTAAAATACACATGACTTCACACAAGATGATTCTAAACCCAACAACATACTCAAAGCTTATAATTACTATATTAGGTCCTACAACCTATAATCCAAAACAATACTGGAACCCATTCATTCGAAGGACAACATCACAGTTTAGCATATCAAGTCTATCAAGTCACAAAAGACAAGAAACACCAAAATCTAATAAAGAAAAAACCACATACCGGGAGCAACATTCGGAGGACACTCTCGTTCACCTCTAGCTTGAAGAGCATAAAACCTATTCTTCCTTGGAGCATTCCCATTTGAACCACTAGGGGCAATATACTTACCCTCTTTTCCTTAGCTTTCATCTTTGGACAATTTCTGATCCTAACCAAATTTCATCACAACTAAAGCAACCTTCTCTACCTGCCAAACACCTACCCTCGTGTATATTTCCACATCTAGCACAAGTAGACCATCAGGATTAACTATTACTCCCTTACGGTTTAGGTTTATACACCTTATCTTTACTATACTTAGGAGCATTGGCGGAATCATGTCTGGAATACCTTTGTTGATGGTTAGGACAACTATGTCCATCAGATATGTGAGAGGAGTTATCATCATCATATCTAGACCTCTTTTTCTCCCTACCTCTCCCTTTTCATTTCTTTTTTTTTATCTGTTGAGCATGAGTCATAAGACGAGAAATATCCTTGTCACCAATGAGCATGGCGGTATGACATTCTTTTACTACTAAATCGCACACTCCCAACACAAACTTACTCATCTTCACTCTAGAGTCGTCCACAAAAGATAGAGCATATCTAAACAATTGAGTAAAACTCAACGCATATTCATTAACACTCATATTATCTTGCTTAAGGTTAATGAACTCTAGAACCAAAAACTCTTTCATCTATGGATGGAAGAGCCTATCTAGAAAAGCACTTTTGAACCTTTGCCACTCTATGTGACCCATTCCTATAGGTCTAGCCTTTTTCCATTGATTAAACCAAATATGTGCAACCCCCTTGAGTTGGTAAGCGGCCAATTCTGCATTCTCCACCGAAGTAACCCCCAAATTATCTAGAACCTTATACACCTCATCTATGAACTCTTGAGGATCTTTCGCAAGCTTCTACACATAAAACTCTTAGGATTTATCCTCATGAAATCTCTTACTCTCGAAGGTGCCGTACCCACATTTGGGTTCATGGGAGTTACCACCTCTCTATTAGCTTGGGCCGTCATGGCTTGAGCCGACACCTGAAAAGTGGACCTAAATTCTGCATTTGTTAGCTCCTATGTCAAAGGGTCAATTGAAGCTTGTAGAGGAACTTGGGGAGGAACTCATTGATCCATGTTGTCTTCCTCAGTCCTTCAAGCATCAGCCCTTGTAGTAATCATATCCTGAAAACAATCGAACACAAATTAGAAGAAAGACCTACTAGAGTTAAACTCTATGGCACGACTTAGAGAATGAAGAAGTGAAGTTTCCTAATCATCTAGTATCCTCTCATACATAAATGTGGTGAGCTTCACACTCACGAAAAAGACTCTACTGGACGTGATTTGATACATCCTAGAAACATTCTAAACCATGTGCTTTGATACCAAGTTTGTCACGATCAAGTGGTACCCCCTAGATGTAACATGGTACATAGAACCCCGAAGGACTCCACGTAAGCCACTTAGCATATCACAACATAAGATAATAGAAATTGGTGCGAAAGATAAACATTTTCCAATTATATCAAAATTTCATAAAATGAAGCGGAAGTATTTAACATTGTCTCAAACAATCTAATACTTGTAAGGACTTAGGGATGCAGCCCAAATAAAAGTTTTAAACATAAAAGAAAAGACATAAAGGAAAGGTGATCAAAACCTCGATGCTATGAGGACTCACCAAATCTTCACTTGCTTGCTCTACTAAGATCCTAGCCACGAGAATGGAACTTAATATCGTCGGACCCTACATTTGATAAGAATGTACGCAAGATTATGTGTTTGTACAAAAATGTACCAAATATGATGTCTAGAATAAATCATCAACATAAGCATAACATAGGCATTAGTCAACAGATGACATATACCATAATCATAAGAGATAATAACCATAAGTCATAAGCTACAAGCATAAGAGACAATAACGTAACTCATAAGCATATTCAACGCATCTAAATCCACATAATATAAGAGAAGCTCATCATAAATAACCTCAAAGCATGATTGTGCAATGCATGGGTAAGACCCCATAAATCTCACCCATGCTAAGCAGACCCTTTTAGGCGCTCTTACCTATACATCATCTTTTGTTTTCATTCTTAGCTTATTTATGATAGATAATGGAACATTCATCTTTAGTCAAACATATCAAGGAAGAAATATATAGCAACAATCAAAGCTAAGCATGCATCATACAAGTAAACCTCATATCAAAACATACTTACTATGCTTCCTCGAAGTAATCTTGTTTCATCCGAAACCTTCTACCTTGATTAGGGATTAGTCCCTCATATTCATACTATTCATGGAAGTGTACTTCTTTACTAATTCAAGACAAATCATGACTCATGAATGGTTACGGTTTACAAATTCATGGCTACCAAGGAAAAGAACCTTGAGATTTATGAGAAGAATTATTCTACCCATGACCTTGTACTAGCGACTGTTCTTTTTGACTTAAAGATTTGGAGGAATTATTTGTACGGTGTTCATGTATATGTGTTTATCGACCATAAGATTTTGCAATATGTGTTTAATCAAAAGGATCTAAATCTTCACCAAATAAGTTGGCTAGAGTTATTGAAATAATATTATATGAGTGTTCTCTATCACCCCAGTAAAGTAAATGTGTTGGCAGATGATTGATACGCTCAAATTACACCTCCTTTCAGAAGCATAAGCGATCGTTATCAAGTAAAGAACCCAACTTGTAGGTTGGGGTCGATCCCACGAGGAAAATGGTTTAGACTTTACTTTTAACTAACAATT
>JAJOOO010026801.1:0-12177 GCA_029582685.1 Solanum piurae
TGCTGGACATCACTTTGGCACAATCCTCGATTGAGACTCGTGATAACAGTGGTACTGGTCCTGTCACCTCCGGTCAGGAGAACCCATATGATATCCATGGAAATGTCAACCTTGCATGTAAAAGCTTGTTGCTCATTGGTAGTGGTTCTGGCTCAGAAGCAGATCCTGAACACAATGTGAAAAGGAGGCGGCTTACACCCTTGGATGATGAGGAAGTAGCATTTAGAAGTAGTGTGACGCATGATCTGCATTTGTAGATTTGATGACCTATGGGAGTCTTATCAAGCATTCTTTGCTCTCATGGTACTAGGAATACAAGAGTATCCATTTGTTAGCTGCATACCCCATCCTGTGAATAGATTTTCAGTGGGTTGTCTGTACACCCGACATCTGATTTTTTGTAAATGCTCTTAATCGGGGTTTTAGTTGCATCCATTTAGGGACTCTTTGGACTAATCATGATTGAGATCTTGTTTTAGTTTCTCATCTCTGTGATGCCTAACGTATATTCAGTTGCTTATGTAGAGATGTCCATTTTAGACTGCTTTATTTGCAAGGATTTTATGGTAGGCTGAGTTTGTGACAAATAATCCCTAAGATTTCAAAAGTTAGTTGGAACAGGATCAGTTTTTTCCTTTTAATTGGAGAAGTTCACTAGAGGGGGAGACCTGTAGTGAACCTCCTTCATCGAAAAATTGTTCTGTCTGACCGAATTTTATGCAACACCAGAAAAATTACCGATGGAAAATTGATCACAAGGGAAGAATTAATGAAATGAAGTGCTAGTTCTTAACCTATAACAAGAGGTTGGGGTACTTGATGATATTAAAATTGGTGAACCTACAATATTTTGATACTTCCTCCTGAGAAACGTCAATAAGCATCATACCCAAAAGAACAAACTTACAAAACCTGGTTCCTATCAAAATGTAAATCTTGATGTTGAAGTAATCCTGGTCAAAATGATGCAATCTCACATATCCATCTTCACCACCACTTGCGAAACTGCAAAAATCAAACAGGGAGGGAGTTCACACAACACTCGAGATTGGCAAACTTATCAGCCTTTTAAACATATTCAAATTGGAAAATGATCAGAGGGAAAAAAATGTATACCTTTTATATATATTTCTAACAAACATGATTTTCTTCGTATATTTATTATAAATCTAAATTACATATACCTCTTTTATACTTTTTGTCTTTACTTTTTCCTCCTACCCGTACCTTTTTCAAATATATATTTTTTTAATTTCTTAATATACTCCCTCTGTCCCAATCTATGTGACACATTTCGCTTTTCGAGAGTCAAACAGTTTGAGTTTGACCGAGAATTTGCTCATGAAATCTTCAAAAATTTTAAAATGAAATTTATATATAAACTACATAAAAAGTACTATAAGTCACAATAATTGATAATTCAAAATATTTAAAAGATATATGAAAAATTTACGGTCAAAGATAAACTTGTTTGAATCTCGAAATCCGAACTATGTCATATAAATTGGGACAGAGGGAGTATTAAAGACAAGTAATCAAAAGATAATTTTATCAAGTTTCAACATAAGAAAATAAAACAAAAGCCATGAGTCCCTACTCAAAAGCCCCTAAGCGAATCCAGCCCAGCCCAGCCCATGAGTCGGTTCGGAACTCTTCTTCTTCCTCAATCTTCCCTATTCAAAAGCCCCAATTTTTTTCTCAAGGACAGCAGATTCATTCTGCTTGAGCAAAGGTAAGGCGTTAAAGCTTTTATTTTCTTGTAAGTGAATTATTTGTGAATGATCTTTGTTTGTTCACTGAAATGACCTCAATAATAAGAAGAAATCAATCCTTAAAAACCATCTTCAGAAACCCAAAAGATCCATTTTTTAACCCAATTTACAAAACCCCAAACAGGGTATTAAACCAAAAACCCTATTCTTCTAAATTCCCAGAATATGAAATGCCAACAGTAACATGGGGTGTAGTCCAAGGGCGTAAGGAGAAGTTGGTGTCACGTGTAATAATCTCTGATTATTTGAAAACTATAGGAATAATCCCTCATGAATTAGAGGAGTTGGAATTGCCCTCCACTGTTGAAGTTATGCGTGAACGTGTTGAGTTTTTGCAGAAAATTGGTCTCACAATTGATGATATGAATGAATATCCCTTAATGCTTGGTTGTAGTGTGAGGAAAAACATAATTCCCGTTTTAACATACTTGGAGAAAATTGGGCTTCAAAGGTCTAAGCTTGGTGAGTTTATTAAGATTTATCCTCAATGTTTACATACTAGTGTTGTCGTGGAGCTTGTTCCGGTTGTTAAATTTTTACGAGGTCTTGATGTTGAGAAACAAGATATTGGTTATGTTTTGATGAAATATCCTGAGTTGTTAGGGTTTAAACTTGAGGGAACAATGAGTACTTCAGTTGCTTACTTGGTTAGTATAGGGGTTAATCCGAGGGATGTAGGACCGATGGTAACACAATATCCATATTTTCTTGGGATGAGAGTTGGGACGACCATTAAACCACTTGTGGATTATTTGGTTTCATTGGGTTTGCTGAAGAAAATATTGGCGAGAATGTTGGAGAAGCGAGCATATTTACTTGGTTATGATCTTGAAGAAACGGTGAAACCAAATGTAAATTGCTTACTCAGTTTTGGACTTATGAAGGACACTTTGCCTTCTGTTATTGCACAATTTCCACAAATTCTTGGTTTACCTTTGAAAGCTAAGCTGTCGTCGCAACAATATTTCTTTAACTTAAAGCTTAAGATTGATCCTGATGGTTTTGCTCGAGTCATTGAGAAGATGCCACAAATTGTCAGTCTACACCAACATGTGATAATGAAACCCGTCGAGTTCCTTGTTGGACGAGGATTTTCAACGGCTGATGTGTCAAAGATGATTGTAAAATGTCCTCAGTTAGTTGCTTTGCAAGTTGGCCTCATGAAAAATAGTTATTACTTTTTCAAGAGCGATATGGGCTGGCCAATGGAAGAGCTTTTGGACTTTCCAGACTACTTCACGTATAGCTTGGAATCGAGAATCAAACCCAGGTACCAGAGGTTGCAGAGCAAGGGAATCAGATGTTCTTTGGGTTGGTTTCTCAATTGTAGCGACCAAAGATTTGAAGAGAGATTGTATGGTGATTATATAGAGCCTGAAAGTTCTGGTCCGTCATTTTGTATGGGTGGGAAGTTAGAGCTACCAGGCAATGAGATTGTATCAGAAGAGGAAGATGACAGTGAAGATGAAACACTATATAGACGCACTGTCTCTTTGTAGTGTACTTTGTAACATTCGTGAATTGGGTATAAATGGTAATATCTTTCAATATTAGTTGAATTCTTTTGCTGCTTTCTGCCTTTTTCTTCCATTACGATCAACGTGTTTTTTTTGTAGTTTGACAACATTTATAACAGTCCAATGTATCAAAATGAAGATCTTCCTTGTCTTAACTTCTACCTTTTGTATTGGTGTACCTTAATATCCAGGCTTTACTCCTACTGAAGTTGCCTCTATCGAAGGAATTCTCTCAGATGTCATTTGCATAATCCTGACCTCTCCATATGTCAATAAACACAAAATTATTTCTTTCCATGGGATTTGTTTCAGATTTAAAGTCAATGCAAAACAACAGTTTCTTTGGTATTTGCTTATCCTCCCGCTATGATCATTCCTGATATTGCAGAATCATATAGCTTCAGAAGCAATATCTAAGTCGAAGGAAAATCAAATATCTCATGTTTAATGATTAATATGATATATTCTTTCGCTTATCAAGATACATTCTCATGTAAATAATTTAACCAGCTGATTATGTAAAGAAAGGAATCAGTTACCACTTCTTGCTCATGAAAATATTGTACAGGTGTTATAGGCTTAAAGCACATCCTTGGTGGTAGTTCATCTATACAATTGATTTACCTTCTTAAAATAAGTCATTTAACAAATCTCAGATAAAAAAATTGTACATTGACAATTAGCAATCATCATGATTTGGGATGGGTGGGATTAGATCCCTGTGAACCCCTCTGTTAAGATTTATGAAGCTGATGTGAGAAGCCTATGATACATCAATGTGAACTCATCCTGATAGCTCTCACCCTGTGATGATAAGCTATTTCTACTGTCCTAATTTGCAGCTCATTCGTCCTTTAGTTTACTTTTGTTTAGGAATGTGAATTGAAAGGAGGAAGCACTGTTTAGTTGTTCTTTCGTTATTGACTTTGTAGGCCTTGTATTCCTGAATAAGGATAGAAAGCTTCTACAAGGTTGGAAAGTTTGTAGTATCTTAAAATGCTCAGTCTTTATTAGAACTTTACTAGTGAAATTGCATGCAATTCAATTCTGCTGTGTTTTCTTCTTTTCCTGGAGTTTTGTGTTCAGATGTTTTAACATAACACATCATCTCCTTATTCCATTTTGATGCAAATTATAAGAACTTAGTGAAAGAATTGATCTTGCAGATAACTGAAACCATCTTATCTCTTATCTTTCTCTAGTATATAATGCTTTATTCCGTCAAAGCAGACATGGATCAAATGGTCCTTCTGCATTTATGGTTTCTTACGCTTCTGTCTGGAAAGTGTTAACTGTGGGGGGAGGGATGGATGTTCTACGTTAAGGAACTTTAAACCTTGTAGGAAGAAGTGTCTTCTTTAAGCTTTGGAGGATGCCATGTTATGGGCGGGATTTGATGTTCAACTGGAAGATGCCAAAAAGGAGGAGAAAATGCAGGGTATGGCATGTCACTTCATTCACGTTAATGTGAGTTGTTTGGAGAGGAAGAAATAGGAGATCTTTGAAGGGGTAGAGATGAGTTTACTCAGTTGAGTAGTATTCTCTATTCCTGATCTGCTTTTGGTGCACCCATGTAGTTCCTTGTTGTATAGAAAATTGGGTGGCCTTTTGGCATATCTTCTTGTTGGTTCTTTACTTTTCGGTACTACCCTTTGCATACATCCAATTTTTTGTCCATGTCATTAAGGAGGCTCTTTCTTTGCGGTGTAGCAACTTATTCTTTTCTCCCTCAACTGTTGTTCGATATGTCCAGTTTCCACTGTGGGAGCACACATTTTCTGAATTGATGTTAAGCAGGGTAAAATATATCTTTAACTGAGACTTGACGAAAGGTGGCATGGATGTTTGAGACTCGGTGAGATTGGCAAGGTATGACCAGTATCTCATGGTTACAATTTTGAATCTTTTCTCTTGTCCTTCTTAATATACAGGTCACTACTGATATACATTTGGCTTTTGCATTTAGAAAGTAAATACTGGTTTAGTATATGATTCTTTAATTTATGAGTAGCTGGACTTTAAGTTGCAAATCTTCCTTGTGCTTAGCTTTATTTTCATTTTGTAAGGTCTCCTCATGCTTGGTTGCTTTACTAGATCACTGGAAAAACTATTAACATTGAAGAAGGCATACTGAAACTGAGAAAAAGTTGATCATGCTTTCCCTAATATTAAATAGGGCTTGTTATCATTCTTAATAAGTGATGGATTCTTCGGACATTCCTCCGGGGTATTTCCGTCATTTTGCCTTACCTTTCCCTGGGATATTCAAGGGTCTCTTCTGTTGACACCTATTTCGTACCTCCATCTGCAGCTGCCACATGCTGTATGTTTCTTCTTCTACATCTGTTAATATGCAAAGCTTCCCTCGGTTTCCTTGGGAAAACAGCAAGTTCACTGTTCCGAAAGTCGCTCTTCCAAGCTAAGAAAGGTATGCTCCCTGTCTCTGCTCTGCTCATTTTCCTCTCTTTCGGTCGAAAGTTTCCCTGGGATTTAGATGACCTCTACTGATGTGTATCTTGGTGTCTTTGTTTCGTTGATTTATGTTTTGGTCGATGTTGTATTCAGCCTTAGTTGTTACCTTTTGTTTATGCTTCCTGTCTCTGCTTTGTTCGTTTTTCCCACTTTCAGTCGGAGGTTTCCTTATGCATCTTTTCGCATTTGTTTTGTTGATTTATGTTTCTGTCGATGTTGAATTTGTTAGGTCAAGTTGTTACCTTTTGGTTAAATCTAATGTTATTTTGAATTGGAGGTAATCCATGGAGCATTGCTGTATTTTTTCATTTATTTGTCCGGGGTGTAAGTCGTTTGAGTAAGGAAAACTGTAAAATGTATTTTCCCACTTTAGGCCTTTAATTCGTTCAGTATTGACAATGCAGTGTAAATATCTGTGTGTTTACTAAATTTGACCCGTTGGATGAAATGAATGTGCCCTGAGAAACTTACACAAAATAGGAGGTTAGACGCCTCCTAAAAATTCAAGCTCATGAGACTTTCAATGCTGTCTTCGATTTGTACATCAGTTGACTTCATCAGAACTTCGAACCATGAATTCCTCGTGTCATGATGTGCTGTGGAATATTGCTTTTGCGTTTCCTGTATGTTGAAGTGCTTTCAGTAGATATAGGATGTGGACATGCTTTCGTCTCTTTATTTTTATTCATTATGCAAACTACTTGGTTAACTAGGAATAAGAGATGCCTTATTAAATGTAATAACTAAATCTGTTAACACAATATCACAGGAAAAGAAACTAAAACAGAATACAATGGACTACCAACTAAAAGGTTATATGATATAGAGGTAATGTCCTCTAAATAAATCAAAGTTACATAATTTAGCAGCTTGCCAACGCCCAAATGTGAGTCTAAACCTCCGTGTCCTGCAGTTTTATGTTTGCACTGACTTATTTCTTTGTGACTTCTAACCTTAAGTTATTTTTAAGTTTAGGAAGTGTTTGGATAACATAAAACCCGTTCAAAAGCATTTGTTTAGAGCTGAAAAAATTATCATAAAACAGTGCCATGGATCGACTTTGTGAAATCAGGATAGGCTGAACAAGGGGCTAAGAGAGAAGCCTAGGATGTTAAAGGGGTGCAATGCAACTGTTCTTCTTTCAGGCTCAAAATAGGTGTTTCTTATGTTGAAGCCAATTATACATATGAGCATTTATGCTTTAGCGGGTGTGATGATACTTGCCACTACATGAGTAAGCTTGATCTGGATATGCTGAACGGAGTAACTTATTTCAAATGCAAAAAAATGGTTGGTCATCTTTGTTCTTTTCGTATTTCTCCTTTACTACCTCATGGAACTATATGGTAATAAATTTTATTACCTAGGATGATCGCTCACTTTGAAGTAGTATGACTAGCTTTGTCCCGCTACAATGTTACAGTGCTTATCTATGAATCCACCGCAGGTCTATATTAGCATCAATAGGTAGAAAAGCCTGCCTCACCCATGAGTGAATATTTCGTACTGCCTTCATTAGATCGCACATCTTTCTTGGTATATCCAGATAATAGGTAAGAGTATACACCAATAACGCATAAAAACTGTTTAAAAGCATTTCTTGAAAGCTGCAAAGGCACCAAAAAAACTCATAAACCAAAATGCAAATGAAGATGTACAGAATGAGCAAAGGGAAGATAGACTAACTGTACAACTGAAATGAATGTCTCAGTTAAAGTAGAAAAGGGGTTCAGTGGCCAGTTTTTTAAAGAGTGAGAATGAGGGCAAAAACAACAAGTGGGAGTGGGCACCAGTATCACTACACTAATTAATATTCCCAGGAAATTCATGGTCTAGAAAAACAAACAACAGAGGTACTGTGAGGAGTATTTTGCTGTCAAGGAAATTGAAAAAAAAAATACAACTTTGCTGCTTTGGATCTCTCTATTTTTTTCCCCACAATACTCAATAGTGACTGCCTAATCAGGAAAATACAAAACTGTGGGAACATAAACTAGGGAAGGCACAATGCTTCAACTGTTCCTTTTCCCCAATTCTGTCATACATTTCTGAAATTTTCATAGCATATTCTGACATAGACGTGTGAATTTGTTTTAGAATACTATTTCATCTTCTCCACTCTTTTATTACCTTAAGGTGTATGAAAAGAACACATTATGCAATTTTTGCGTTAATCAGCTTAGTTAGTATTTGACAGTATTATATTCCGTGCCGAATTAAAGGAAAACTTCAGTTTATATCTTCCTGCTTGTGGGACTTCTACGTTGTTGAAGTCCATAACAAAGAGTGTATTCAATAGGTGAGTGAGAGATAATTCAAGAGGAAAGAACAGCTTCTTAATTTGTAGAACAAACTACAGTAGTTTAGCTGCAACAACGACAAGGTCTTCTTCATGAAAGTCTTGTATACTAAAGAGACAGTTAGCTTGGGGAATTATCAGAAGATCCAACAAGTTTACCCAATGTATCAATCACATATATGTTTGTCACTGGCATATGTCTGTTATTTGCGCTTTTACCACATATATGCCTTTTAATATATGTTCTACTCTTAGTAAGCTGTCATTTGACCTTTTAGTTAATTAGAGTGGTCTCAAGAATACAATCTTCATTTGAATCTTCGCTTTTATATAGTTTTAACCAATACAATGGATACTTGCTACACCTTCTGTAGGATTTTGGAACTCAGACTTCTCCAGCTGACGAAATAGAGAACAGACTTTTCACTGACAAACGTAAGTTCCTGTATTTTCCTGTTATATATTTCTTTACTTATGTTACTGTTCTGCTGTGTTCTTCATTCTACATTGTACTACGTAACTCTGCGTACATTGACCCTAATTGAACACTAAGATATTACCTTCAATAAAAGAACTTCGCTAAATATTACCCTCAGATGTCTGGCACCAAACGGAAAATGAATGCAATCCTACCTGAACAAACAAGTCCTACCAAAAAGGAAGCCAAAAATCTTAGAATCCGAATTTCTTATCAAAAAATGTCACCAGAAATAAAGGCAGCTCTTCTGGCACAACGCCATGCAGAATATTCTGCTCGAACGCTTGCTCTTCCCCAAAATCTTGCTGCTGTCCATTTTACACAGACTGACTCTGGCTATCAAAGTATAACTCCACCGCAAGCTATTGTGTTCCTTCAAAATAAACCTTCCGCTGCTACCTCTGCGTCTCAATGCGAGAGCATCTATGAAATAGATTAGTACCAATTAAAGTTGCTCACAAATAATAAATGAACAGTTACCTTATATACATTAATTACATATAATATTACAGGCTCAACATCAAATACCTGCAATGAACGTTCTACCTTGTATCAACCACAACCAACTATCAGAGGTTTATTTGTATTTATTATATTATCCTTGGCATCCTTTCTTTCATTTGCTCCTTTCTAAATTGTCCTTCCATTCTGCAGAACATGAACCAACAGGAGTAAAATGTTCTAATCTGAATACATTGCCCTGTAGTCCCAGTCTTTTAAAGAAAGTTCCAAATTGTAAAGTTTGTGCAGCTAGAAGATTTCAATATGAATCTCCTGGCTTCTGCTGTAGTAATGGTTCTATAAAATTAGTTTCCCATGAATTACCTGCCGCGTTAAAAAGTCTTTACTTTGGAACCAATGAAGAATCCAATCATTTCCGTACTTCCATCAGAACATATAATAATATGTTTGCCTTTACTTCACTTGGAGTCAAATATGATAAGGAATTAGCAAAAAAAAATCAATGTATATACACATTTAAAGTTCAAGGACAAATGTATCATTTCATAAATCGCCTCCTTTCTACAAATAATGAAGTAAGAAACTTACAGATCTACTTTTATGACAGTGATGCCGATGTAATTAACAAAATGTTATTCTCTGAAAATCTTAACCGATCAGTTATTGCAAAATTGGTTGAAATTCTAAAGATTAATCCATACTCTATATTTCTCAAATCCTTAACAAGCATTCCAAACTTACCTGATTTCTATATTGCATTTAAATGTGATTCTGCAATGGATCAACGAACATATAATTTACCCACTGTCTCAGAAGTTGCTGGTATATGGGTTGATGATGAATCAAATTATATTATTTCTACTCCCCATATTCGAATACATACTCACTCCAATAATAGCCAGATGGTACACTATTACTACGGTTGTCATGATTCGTTGCAATATCCTCTGTTATTTGCCCACAGAGAAAATTGATGGCACTGTGGCATTCAAAAATTAATACGACAACCCACTTTCTCTAGAAACCGTTCTACTTCTAATAATGACGGCCTTCCTGCTGTATCTAACTACTGCTAGAATAGGAATAGGTTTATACAATCCTATTAGAATAGGAATATGTTTATACAATCCTATTAGAATAGGAATAGGTTTATACAATCCTATTAGAAGAAATAGAAATAGGAATACTAAATAGTATCCTACTTGGTAAAAGGATTGTATTCTAGGGTCTATAAATAGGGTTTCAATGTAATAATGTATACAACAACAATTCAATAATATTCTTCTCTTATATTTCTCACATGGTATTAGAGCCTCTACGATCTTGGTAGAAAATCAAAGAGCTTCCGCTTCCGGCGGGTGGCACCCATATATGCTGCCCGTTTGGCCAATGATTATGTTAGCAAAAGTTGGGCCACTATGTATCTTTCATGTGACTATTTTCTCATATCTAATTTGTGTAGCACCGTGCCATCATTCCGCTGACTACTTTCTTATATCTAATTTGTGTAGCATCGTGCCATCATTCCGGTGACTACTTTTTCATATCTGGTTTGTGTAGCACTGTGCCATCATTCCAGTGACTACTTTTTCATATATAATTTGTGTAGCACCGTGCCATCCTTCCGGTGACTATCTTTTTTTGCATATCTGAATTGCGTAGTACCGTGAATCTCTCCGGACTACTTTTCATATTTAATTTGTGTAGTACTGTGGATTTTTCCGAACTATTTTCTCATGTCTGAGTTGCATAACATCATGTGTCTTTTCATTGACTCCTCAGATTTGATTTGCATAGTTCCATTCGTCTTTTCGGTGACTCCTCAAATCTGATTTGCGTAGGGTTGTGCCATCATTCTAACCCTACCCGTATAATTTTTCTTTTTCAGTAGGGTCGTGCCATCATTCCAACCCTACCCATATTATTTCTCTTTTTCAATGGGGTCGGTCCATCAATTCGAACTATCCTATATAATTTCTATTTTCTAGTTGGGTCATGACATCATTCCGACCCTACCCATATAATTTTATTTCTTAGTTTGTGACCACTTTTAGCCATCAAATCTAGTACTCCGGCATATGAGCATGTTTTGGCCAGTTTTTCGGTGACTTGTTTGATATCGACTCGTCTATTGATTCCAACATGATCCATATACTTTATACTAGATTTTGAGCACTTACAATGACCGTTGCATTGTGAAGAAGTCTATATGGAGCAACCACCTAATTTTGTTGCTCAGGGGAAGTTTAGTAGCCTTGTATGTTGATTATGTAAGTCACTCTATAGTCTGAAACAGTCTTTGCAAGTTTGGTTTGGGAAGTTCCAACACTGTAATTTTATCGCTCTGTGTTTTATCGGCATTATGCATCAAATTCAGTATTTCATGAGAAGACCAAGCACATTAAGATTGATTGTCAATTTTGTGAAATCGAGTGATCAACTTGCAGATATCTCACCAAGCCCCTCATTAGTCCTCGTGTTAATTACATTTGTAACAAGCTAGGTACATGAATTGTATGCACTAGCTTGAGGGGGAGTGTTAGAATAGGAATAGGTTTATACAATCCTATTAAAATAGGAATATGTTTATACAATCCTATTAGAATAGGAATAGGTTTATACAATCCTATTAGAATAGGAATAGGTTTATACAATCCTATTAAAATAGGAATATGTTTATACAATCCTATTAGAATAGGAATAGGTTTATACAATCCTATTAGAATAGGAATAGGTTTATACAATCCTATTAAAATAGGAATATGTTTATACAATCCTATTAGAATAGGAATAGGTTTATACAATCCTATTAGAATAGGAATAGGTTTATACAATCCTATTAAAATAGGAATATGTTTATACAATCCTATTAGAATAGGAATAGGTTTATACAATCCTATTAGAATAGGAATAGGTTTATACAATCCTATTAAAATAGGAATATGTTTATACAATCCTATTAGAATAGGAATAGGTTTATACAATCCTATTAGAATAGGAATAGGTTTATACAATCCTATTAAAATAGGAATATGTTTATACAATCCTATTAGAATAGGAATAGGTTTATACAATCCTATTAGAATAGGAATAGGTTTATACAATCCTATTAAAATAGGAATATGTTTATACAATCCTATTAGAATAGGAATAGGTTTATACAATCCTATTAGAATA
>JAJOOO010026802.1:0-19942 GCA_029582685.1 Solanum piurae
CATTATAATCATGAGAACTACCTTTCAATCATATAGCAATCATACCATAACATACATACATACTTCATAGCTAATTCAAGTGTAGAGGGTTAAGGATGAGGAAACTAGGTCATCAACACCACAACAACACATTAGGTATAACATCATTATAATCTAAGTAATTCACCTTTCATACTTGAGTTCAAAGAAGAACCAACCTTCATACCTTCTTGCCCTTCATGGGACATCCATACTTCAATTACCAAACAATTCATAACCAATACATAGTACAAGGTAATCCATGAAGTAATAACATACTCAACATCAATATAAGCAATTGACATATTCCCTTCATATTCTTCAAGGCTTCATTCAAAGACTCAAACCTAATTTAATAGAAATTATACATAACCTAGGGTAGAATCATCATACAAATTTGAACTACATAACATCACATTCAATTCATAGCCTTCAATTTATATTCAACACAAACTAGGGTTAGAATTTGGAAAAGAAGGAGAAACATGGGTCTCATGGGTAATTCTTCAAGAAACCACCAATACAACATAAATTCATCCATAATTGTTCATATAACATAAATCAAAGTCAGTTTATAATATCAATTTCACTTTAGAAAGAAGACCCACATTTTTGGATTGAAACCTAGAACTTGGAGATTTTGAAATTCATCTTGAAGGGGCCTCTTGGGGAAAGGAATCCCAAGAGTGATAAGCAACCATACCTTATTGACGAATTAACCGCAAAAATCCGAGTTGAAACCTTGGAGAGTTGGTCTTCTTTTTGAAGCTCCAATCTTCTTCAATGGAGTTCTTGAGAAGAGAGAGTAGAGAGAAGGAGGAACTTTAGGTTTTGATCTTTGGGGTTTTGTGTTTGAGTGATAAAAATGAGGTAAATTGACTTAAAAATCATTATATACACGTCCCCTAAAATACCCTAAATACCCCTCACTTAGTTGGACTCTTTAATGAAGTAAAAATCGATTTCTAAATTCCTGCATTTTCGTCGCGGAACAAGTCTGCGACGCGGAGCTGTTACCAGAAGATATTTGGAATTAAATTTCGAGATAGTAGAGTCCACGACAACAACAAGATTTTTTCTCCTTGGGGGAGCTAGTCCGCGACGCGGGGCTATTCCCTCCAAGTGCAATTCGCAAGCTGCCTTGGCAGCTTGTTTGGTCAAGGTTGGGGTCCTCCTCGGGGTCCCTCAGGGTGGCCCCGGGGCATCGTATTTGAACGTTTTGACCCTATAAACATATATTTACCTAATTTAAACCTTTTTACAACATTATACCATAATACGACACTCCCAACTCTTCCCAAAACCTAAGGGCACACTAGAACACATTCTTCTCTAGTTTCCGGACGTCTTGGTCGTTTCTTGACGTTTAGACTTTTCCTCTTCCAAACCAAGTCAATTGCATTAATTTAGGTTTAGAAACATAATTTTAACTATTTTTAAGTCATTATTCATAAAGTGAGGCTCTAACTTAAGTCATAGAATTTTCGGGGTGTTACAACTATGAGGGGTGAAATTGCTACTCTTTGCATTGATTTTGTTAAGCTATGGTCCACCGATATATCTATGTTATGGGGGTGAAGTTCCCTTGCCCGATATTCCCAATTATGTGCATACCTCTAAGATGACAGTTGAGGTACCTAGTAGTATGACTGAGCAGCCTGGTGTTATTGATACTGTTAGTGATGGTGAGAGAGTTGAAGATAAGGCTTATGTTGATTTAGCTGAGGATAAAAATAAGGAGGAGTTTCAGAGAGAGGATGAGTAGTGGATTATTGAGATGTTGATGGAGCTGCATGATATATTGAGGAGACGATGGTGCTGGCTGTGATGGAGAGATCTCGTGTGGAGACCCTACTATTCCTCTTTTCGATGTGCCAGGCACTGATGCTTGTTAATGCTACACTGCCAACTCCTGCTCCTACTTTGCTTGGAACTGATGCTCGAGAGGATGCCATCCTTTCCGATAATCTAGATCTAAGCACTTCATAAGCATATCACGTCAGGGGAAATTCTATACCACTCTCCTCTTATTTTTACTTGCCATCACATTGAGGACACTATTAACTTTATTTTGGTTGTGTGAGGGCACTTGTGCCAATATTTCCCTTTTGATTATATTTTGTTATTTTTCAGTTTTAGTTTGAGACATTTGTAGTAGTTTGATATTTTGGTTTTTATTATGATAGTTGATGGTTAGAACATTTTGTCTCTCTTTATTCATCTCACCCCAAAAGTTTGGAAGTTTTTGAAATGTTTGAGTTTTCATTGTTAATGTTTGAGGATCAATTGTGTTCAATATCGATGTCTTGGATAGTACTTATGATGAGAAATATTTTTTGTGCTAATGATTGCAAGAATAAATTGATGTGCTTCACTTTTGAATGATCTTTTTGATTCCCTTTATTGGCTAGCTGCATTTTGATGTGAACCTTGCAATGAAGATCGCATGTAAGATTTTGATCTTGTTGGGCTGTGCTAAATGATTGTGTTTAAAGTGCCTTGTGTGGCGAGGTTTTACCTGAACTCATGCTGGTTGAATCCTAGAATTTGTCTTTTTAGTCCAATTGTGTAGCTTTGGTGAATGCAAGAAATGATCTTGGGCACAATTTTTTAGAGAAAAACCAAATGTTCATACCTTTTGTGACTACATTGTGAGGGCGTGCAACCAGATAGGCACTATTTGAGCCTAAACCATTTGTTGTCAAACTTGTTGAAACCTCTTGAGCTGAATTTTTCCTAATTTCTCACCCATAAATTCTTTTCTAAGCATTGATTTGTTTGAATAGCCAACTTCGGTCCAAAGCCTAAGTTGAGGGTGTGGATAGGAATGAGGAAAGAAAGCCAAGTGAAAGGTAATGAAAGAAAAAGCGAGACTCAACTTTGAAGTGTGTTACAAAAAGAAGGAACCCCTCCTTATAAAAAAAGGATGAACAGAAGTATGAAAATTGAAATGAAAAATAAAGTTTGGGGAAATAAATGGGGTGTCTAATAAATTGAATTAAAATTTGAAGTTTAAGTCTCCAAGTTAAAAGAATGGAAAGAACTTGAGAAGGGTGAAGATGAGTGCAATAATGCTCTTAAAAGATGAAGTCACTGAGCCAAATTGACAATACCTTTCCCTAATCCATATTACAAGTTTAAAATACCTTTGAGATCTTGCATGAACTAGGTCGTGTGATGATTGGAAAATATGGGAAAATGTATGGGATGAAGCTTGCATGTATTTCTTTTCCAGAGAGTGAGAGTTGTATTGATTCCTAACTTATTTATTGATTTGATTTGTGATAGAATAGAATCATTCTTGATGTGAGGGCACTTGAATGCATTTGTTGGAACATAGTTTTGCACTAGAAAAGAAGCAATAGTGAGCTTGAGCTTTTAGTGGCGGAGCCATACATTTTACTAAGGGTGTCCAAGAATAATGGTGTGTGACTGTCAAAATATAATAAAAATATTGTGGTTTTTGGGGTTTGAACTCGGAACTTCTTCATTCAAATGGACACCCATTACTACTATGCCAAGCACATAGCTTTTGTGAAGGCTGTCCAACTTTAAATATATATCCTATAAATATAGAATTTGACATATATATACAACATAATTATCCGATGAACGGTGTCCAGTTGGACATCCTAGGGTGGCTCTAGATACGCCACTGTGAGCTTGGATTGATACCGACTAGTCATCATTTGAAGCTTTTTGAGCATTATCGAGTATTGCATTTGTTTTATAGTAATCTTTTAGTGGCACTTGCATGTTGTCTCTCATTGAGAACGACACCCTTGTTGTGACACTTGATACTTTAAGCTATTTTAGTAAATTTGGTGGAATCATCCATCCATTTGTATTAATTTGCTACAATGAATATGTCCGCATTATTAATCTCCTAGTTGAATTTTTTTCATTATACCATTCCTTGTGGGATTCGAACCCGACTCTTTTTTGGGTATTTTATTGACAACAACCACTTACTCTTCTAATTGTTTTTGAGGATAATTTGAGTGTTATCATTAAGAAACTATAACAAAAAAATACTAATAGATAAATGAGTTTCTTAGTGCCACAAGTACAACACCATCATGTAACTATTGAATACTAAAAAAATTACTCCATAGTTATCTGTTTATAGACTGTAGTTTCACGATGGTGCTGTACTTGTGAGACTACACAACTAATTTATTTATTTAGTGTTTATTTGTTGTAGTTTCTTAACATGATTATGTTTGAGGATACAACAAACATATCTAATCTCATTCATATGGTTCAATTATTAATTATTTGTAGTAATAATTTTTATTTGGTTTTGTTGCAGTAAAAGATCATATTCGTTGTTGATCTGGATGTTTAGTGGCACACCGGAATCTATTACTTATTGATGCTAGAGTTCTCTCAAATCTTAATGCACTTTATCACCATTATCAATCGATATTGGCTTAATTTTAATGACTTGAATCCTTTAGTTATTATTTTGTCTGTATAATAAACTACAAAATGCTTATGCCATTGGAGTTTTGGTTTTCAAGGTTATAATAAACTAACCTTTCTTTTTGCATAACAATTATGTTATGTTACTCTACTCAGTTTTCTTCCCACCCTTTAGAGTTTGGCTTAGTGGTCATTATGTAGGTGCAAACCTTGGTGAACCAGGGTAATTACAATTTCATTAGTTCCATCATTTATGCAATCTTAACATAACTAAATAAGCACAATTTTTTTTACAAAACTTGGATGACATAATTAGTCTAATTTTTGCGATTTAAAATCACTTTGACATAGACAAGTAACTGAATATAAAAATGTGTTCATTCTAATACATACTATCAATTTTATAAATGGAAAATAATAATGTTTTTCCATGTTGTTACAACTATATATGTTTTAAAAGAGGGGAGATCATGTTAGGTTTTGACCCATTGTTTTACCAATCTTAGCCCAATCTTTCTGAACCAAGAAAAATTTGGTGGTTTGGAACTTGACCCAATAATTACTTTGACCCATTTAGATCTATTCGACTTTGACCCAACCCGCCTATTTGTAATCTCTAAAGTAATATGTAGTTCTTGATCGTATGTCATGATCATTATTTGTGGAGAACGTATTTTTCTACTTTTTCTTAGAATTCTTGTCTGCTTGTGTCATTTTTATGTGAATGATAAGAGATAGGATCTTTAACATTAAGAAATGTAGGGATTTTTATAAAAGACATTTTTTGGTTGTCAGGTGTGGAAACAATCCAATAAGCACAACATGTTGTAATTGATATTTTCAATTCAACATTTTTTTTGAAAATATCAAACTTAAAAAGTCATTATCACTTTGACACAAAACAATTTTCCTTTCTTCGGTTGATTAGAGTTAATGTTTTCTGCAAAATTGCAGTTTTAGACCTTAAGTTTCTGGTCGAGAAACATTAAGTTCTATACAACTATGTGTTTAGCAATAGCAAAATATGGCTAAATCATATCTTAGTCATTATAACATTAAAGATTCTTAATCATTAGCTCATTTTTAAATCCATTGTCACTATGTTAGTTGAAAGGTTGAGGTAAATGAAAACTAACTACTTCATTGTTGAAACAAGAGGAAAAAGAAAAATATTATAAATAGTATTTTCAATTTGTTATTCAAAAAATAGAAAAGGACATTATTATATGATCCTTTAAATTCGGGAGTTGGAGTACGACGACAACAAGGGTGAGGGACTTCACTAAGATGAATTCCCAGAGTTTTATGGGCCCAAAGTTGAGGAATATCTCCAAGAGTTCGTTGACAAAATTCATAGGATCATGTAGATTATGGGAGTTACACCAGTGGAAAAGGCAAACTTTTCCACTTATCATTGTGAAAGAGTATTAATTGAAGTTTATTCAATTATCTATGTACTCCCCTACTATGGTTACCGACTCTAGGGCTAGTGTAACACCTCATATTTGAAAAAAGGTAAGAATTTCAAGTTTCACAGATTTGGTACCAGTACAGACAGAACCACCGACGGTCCATAGGCCAGACCCCGGACCATAGGTAGGGACCGTCGTTGGCAAGCTCCCAATGATTTAGATTATCAAGTCCCAGTACTCTTTGACAATTTACCAGGACGGTCCGTCATTCAATGTACGAGTCGTAGGTATGCCCCATAGGTCTGTCGTAGACTTAGTGAAGCTTTAGGATTAAAGTTGGGACTCATGGTTTAGGTGTACGGTCCATAACCAGACCCACAGACTATACATGGGGTCACATCATTGGGGGTCCAAATGTTGTGGCCTCTGAACACACCAATGGTTGACCAGACGGTCCCTGGTAGGACTTACGGACCATAGGTCAGACCCGTCGGTGAGGAGTCAACAGTTATTTAAAGGGTCTTTTGGTCTTTTCCCTAGTCGTAACCCTATACTACATCATTTTGCCTTCTACTCAAAGCCATATATAATGATTTGTACCTCCAAATTACCCAATTCATTTCACTCTCCTAAATACCCAAAAGTTGATCAAGTTCATCCTTTAAAATATTTCTCTCTCTAAGGAAGAAGAAAAAGTCTAGGATTTCAAGATCAAGTCTCCAATCAACGATAAAATTTGACTTTGAACTCCAAGGTATGATAGTCTCACCTATGGAGCCCTTTCCTCCATAGGATTCCTAAAGTCCCCAATTTTGTAATGTTAGATTGCCAATCAAGTTAGGATTTTATTCAATTACCATGGGTTCCTTTTAGTGTTGATCCAATTGATGGTTTTATGTTTTCTTATGCATGAATTGAAGTAATTGCATGCTTTTAGGTTGAATTCCCACGAGCCCTGTATAACCCATGTTTTCTAGACTATGATGATCAAATGTGGGTTTTGAACTATGCAAGATGAATTTATGAAGATATGCATGTTCTTTATGAAATTCATGAAAAATGATTTAAGTTGATTTGAAAGTAAAGCATAGATGTTATTATTGTTGTTGTTGTGAAAGGATTTTTCACATACTACTCAATACATGAATGTGAAAGGGTTTTCTCACATCAAGATTCTTGGAGTTGAACGGTTTTCTCAGCTAAACTTTGAATAAAGATTTAGGAGCTATTATAATGAAATATAGCTTGGATTGGCTACTAAATGTGCCTTCCATGGATGATAAGACACGCGACGATTACCCATGTCTCTTAATGATAAAACAAGTAAACACTAATGACTTTTTCCATAGGATTTTTGCTTAGAACCGAGTGTAAAATAGGCGATTAGTCATGTCCCATAAACTATGTGCCACCATAGGTTGTCTTAGAGAGACATTAGCTAGTGGATCCACTTAAGCTAGAAGTTATGGTTCTTACCTTGGCAAGTAGGCAAATCTCTTTTTAGTGTTGGATAGACATGAAATTTCATATTATAGCTCACATGGTCTATGTGTCGGTTAATGGCTACATTCCACAATAATAAACTAAGGTTACTTCTAGAAGTATCTCACATGTGTTTTAAAGATGATTTTACTTGCATTGACTATGTTCATGATTATGCTTGTAACCTCTTATCTTATTTCTTAAGTCTTTGCATGTTATGAAATATCTTTTTAGCATGATTTTATAACTGTTATGTATTACTATCATACTTTATACATTCTTTGTACTAACATATACTCTTGCCTACACTCTTTCAAAATGTATGGTCTGACACTCCGATTTTGCATCCTCATGGCTAGTGATCACCTTAGTAGCTTTTGAAGTGTGGTGAGTCCTCATGTTCTGAGGACCAAATATAGGTTACGTATCTAGGAGAAGGTAAATACCAAAGTCTATTTCCTTATCGAGAAAAATATTTGGTAGATCATTAGGAAACACTTCCAGAAACTCATTTACAATGGGGACCAACTCAAGAGTAGGGGTTTCAGAATCCATATCCCTCACCCTAACTAGATGGCATAAGCAACCCTTGGAAATCATCTTTCTAGCTTTAAGACAAGAGACAAACTGACCTTTCGACATAGAATTTCCCTCTTTCCACCCTAGTATAGGCTCATTTGGAAACCAAAACTTGACCACTCGAGTTCTACAATCAATAGAAGCATAACGAGAATGCAACCAATCCATGTCAAGAATAACATTAAAATCTAGTATATCAATTATTTGAAGATTATGTTGCAAGTCCTCAAGGACCAACAACTCTTTTGCAAAGTTTAGTAAATGTGAGTTTTGGTTAAAGATCATGGCTTTTCTTGGTCACATTGTTTTCGAGAAGGATATTGAGTTAGATCCTAAGAAGACTGATGCAGTTAAAAGTTGGCCTAGACCTCTATCCTCTTCGGATATTAGAATGGGTTTAACCAGTTACTATAGAAGGTTTGTGGAAGGGTTTTCCTCGATTGCCTTTCCATTGACGGCATTGACCCAAAAGCTGGTCAAATTTTTATGGTCGTAAGCATGTGAAAAGAGTTTTCAGAAGTTGAAAGATAGATTTACTTCAACTTTGGTTTTGACTTTACCGGAAGGAACCAATGGGTTTGTTGTTTATTGTGACGCTTCAAGAATTAGGTTAGGATGTGTCATCATGTAAAATGGGAAAGTCATTGCCTATGCCTCAAAACAACTTAAGGTGCACAAAAAGAGCTATCCTACCCATGATTTAGATTTAGCAGCAGTTGTGTTTGCTTTAAATATTTGGAGGAATTACTTATATGGTGTTCATGTCGATGTATTTTTCGACCACTAAAGTTTGCAATATGTGTTTTAATATAATGATCTAAATCTTCGCCAAAGAAGGTGACTAGAGTTATTAAAAGATTACGATATGAGTGTTCTCTATCACCCTAGAAAAGTGAATGTGGTGGTAGATGCTCTTAGTCAATTATCAGTGGGTAATGTTACTCATGTTGAGGATAGAAAGAAGCAGTTGGTTCGAGATGTTCATAGATTGGCACAAATGGGTGTTCGGTTGGTATACTCTTGCAAAGGTAGTGTTATTGTCCATAATTGTTCAGAGTCATCTTTTGTGTCGGAAGTGAAAGCTAAGCAAGGTCTTAACTCGATCTTGATTGAATTGAAGGAAGCTGTGTTTAAGAAGTCAGTTGAGGCTTTCTCCCAAGGGGGAGCTGGAGTACTTCGATATTAAGGTCATTTGTGTATTCCCCACGCAGATGACCTAAGGGAGCAGATCTTATTAGAAGTTCATAGTTCTCAATATACCATTCACCTAGAAGCCACCAAGATGTACCGTGACTTGTGGAATGGGATGAAGAAGGATATTGCGAAATTAATGGCTAAGTGTCCTAATTGTCAATAAGTGAAAGTTGAGAATTAAAAGCCTGGAGGTTTGTCCCAAGACATTAGTATTCCTACTTGGAAGTGGGAAGATTGAATATGGACTTCATTGTTGGTTTACCCTGCACACGACGACAACAAGAATCAATTTTGGTCATAGTAGATCGATGATGAAATCGGCTCATTTATTTATTATTAATAGAATTTGAAGAATTTAAAATTCTTAGTACAGATCAAAGTATCGATATATATAAATCTAACTGACTACGTATAATAAGAATAAGTGCAAATAATGTAGAACTGTAGAACTAAATAATTTATCCCTGTCAATATTTTTTATTCGGTGGAGGACTATGCTAAGTTGTACTTGAGAGAAATGATTAGGTTGCATGGAATGCCCTTGTCCATTATCTCCGATCGGGTACCCAATTCACGTCTCAGTTTTGGAAATCTTTCCAAAAGGGGATTGTACTCTTGTTAAGCTTAGTACGACCTTTCATCCACCAACCAATATATGCAAGCGGAGCGTACTATCCAAACATTGGAGGATGTGTTGAGATCTTTTGTAATTGCCTTCAAGGGTAATTCTGATGATCACTTGCCTTTGATTGAATTCATGTATAATAATAGCTATCACTCAAGAATTGGTATGAATCGATTTGAGGCTTTATATGGTAAGAGGTGTTTATCTCCTATTGGTTGGTTTGAAGTGGGTGAGGTTGCTTTAATAGGTCCCGAGTGGGTACATAAGGCTATGGAGAAAGTTTGGATTACTAGAGAATGGTTGAAAATGGCTCAAAGTCGACAAAATTCCTATGCCGATGTTAGAAGAAGAGATCTTGAGTTCGATGAGAATGATTGGGTCTACTTGAAAATTTCACTCCTAAAGGGTGTAATATGGTTTGTAAAGAAAGGGAAGCTTAGTCCTCGTTATGTGGGTCCATATAAGATTTTAAGGCGTATTGGTAAGGTTGCTTATGAACTTGAATTGCCTAATGGCTTGGCAATGGTGCATCCAATTTTCCAAATCTCCTTCTCGAAGAAATGTGTTGGTGAACCGACATCTATAGTACCATTGGAGAATCTTGGCATAAAGGATAGCCTTTCTTAGGAAGAAGTTCCAATTAAGATCTTAGATCGGCAAGTTCGGAAGTTGAGAAATAAAGAAATTACTTTAGTGAAGATTCTACGGAGAAATCAGTTAGTAGAGGGTGCTACTTTGGAGGTCGAGGTTGATATGATATCCCGTTATCCTCATCTCTTTCCCTCCGTCCCTACTCTAGCTTGAGGTATCTAGTTCCTCATGGATTACTCTTTTGGTGTCACGTGTCTTAGATATTCCCATGATTCCTCATATGCATGTTCATGAAAAACTTTTTTTTTTGAGAAAATGAGTTAGCTTGATAGATTTCCTCAAGCTTATGTGCATTTGAGTATGAGTTGCATATAGACCTTATCAAATCATGTTTTGAACATGCTTTAGCTTGGAGTTGATGCTTCCTCCTCGGATATGTGCATTTATGTGATTGCATTCATGTATGGCTGTTAGGTATAGTTCCTTTCTTCCTTATGATGTCTTGAATCTCATTCAAGGATGAATGTTCCCTAGAGGGAGATATTGTAACACCTCAAATTTGAAAAGAAGGTAAAAATTTCAGGTTTCAAAGATCTGTTGCCAGTGCATACGAAACCAGCGACGGTCTGTAAGTCGGACAATGCACCATAGGTGGGGACCGTCGTTGGAAAGCTCCAAATGATTTAGATTGTCAAGTCACACTACTATTTGACTGTTCACCAGGATAGTTTGTCATTCAATGTACGAGTCGTAGGTATGTCCCGTAGGTTTATCTCAGACTTAGTAAAGTTTTAGGATCAAAGTTGGGACCCACGATTGAGGTGTACAGTCCGTAAGTGGATCCACAGACCGTACATGGGGCCCGTAGTTGGGGGTCCAAATGTTGTGGTCTCTGAATTCACCAACGGTCGACCAGGATGGTCCTTGGTAAGACCTACGGACCGTAGGTCAGACCCCATCGGTGATGGTTCAACAATTGTTTAAAGTGGCTTTTGGTCTTTTCCCTAATCGTTTTAACTTTATACTACGTCGTTTTGCCTTCTACCCGAACCCATATATAATTATTTCAACCTCCTAATTACCCAATACAATTCACTCTCCTAAATTCCCAAAAGTTGATCAAGTTCATCCTCTCAAATATTTCTCTCTCTAAGGAAGAAGAAGAAGTCTAGAGTTTCAAGATCAAGTCTCCAATCCACCATAGCTTTTGGGATTTGAACTCCAAGGTAGGGGTGTTCACGGGTCGGTTTGGATCGGTTATTGGTCAAAACCAAAACCAAACCAACTTAATTGGTTTTAAAATTATCAAAACCAAACCAAACCAAATATAATATACATTTATCAGTTTTGTGGTTATTGGTTTCGGTTTGGTTTAGTTCGGTTATTCGGTTGTTAACCATACACAAAAATAAAAGAAACAATTCATTCAAAATGTGAAAAAAGTGACAACAATCCATTCAAAATAAAAAATAGTTAGAATGACTTAAATTACCGAACTTTCAATCACTGAATTGACTATCAATAAAGCTTTAAAATTCACTATATTGGCCTAGAAGGAAGAGACAATAACATTTTCAGTTCCACAAAGAATTGTCAGACACTAATATACATGAAATCAATAAGATAAATATTTTCACCTTGGGCATTCTTGCTTTTAATAAGTAAAGTATAAATAAATTTTAATGAAAACATATATAAGATCTTGAAAATTGTTTATAAAAACAATATATTAAGTATGTATATTAATAAAATATATGTATATAATTCATCGATACGGTTCGGTTATTTCTTCGGTTTTTTTGAATAAAACCATAACCAAACCAAATACTACCGGTTTTCCAAAATCTAAAACTAAACCAAACCAAACCAAACCAAACGCAAATAAAATCGGTTTTATTTTATCGGTTTGGTTTGTTTTTTTGGTTTGTATAGGTTTTTATCCAAACCGTGAACACCCTTACTCCAAGGTATGATAGTCTTCACCTATGGAGCCCTTTCCTCCATAGGGTTCCTATAATCCCCAATTATGTAAAGTGAGATTCACCAATCAAGTTAGGGTTTTATTCAATTACCATGGGTTCCTTTCATTGTTGATCCAATTTATGGTTTTATGTTTTCTTATGCATGAATTGAAGTAAGTGCATGCATTTAGGTTGAATTCCCATGAGCCAATGCATAACTCATGTTTTCTAGACTATGATGATCAAAGGTGGGTTTTGAACAATGAAAGGTGAATTTATGAAGTTATGCATGTTCTTTATGAAATTGATGAAAAATGATTTAAGTTGCTTTGAGAGTAGAACATAGATGTTGTTATTGTTGTTGTTGTGAAAGGATTTCTCACTTACTACTCAATATATGAATGTGAAAGGGTTTTCTCACATAAGGATTGTTGGAGTTGAAAGGTTTTCTCAACTAAACTTTGAATCAAGACTTAGGAGCTATTCTAATGAAATCTATCTTCGATTAGCTACTAGATGTGCCTTCCATGGATAATAAGACAAGAGGCGATTACCCATGTCTCTTAATGATAAGACAAGAAAGACAAATGACTTTTTCCGTGTGATTTATGCTAAGTACAAGTGGACAAGAGGTGATCACTCATGTCCCATAAACTATGTGCGACCATAGGTTGTTTTAGATAGACATTAACTAGTGGATCCATTTAAGCTAGAAGTTATGGTTCTTACCTTTGCAAGTAACGAAATCTCTTTTCCGTGTGGGACAAATGCCATATTCCATGTCATAGCTCACATGGTATATATGTCGGTTAATGGCTACTTTCCTTAATAATGAACTAAGGTTACTTCTAAAATTATCTCACATGTGTTTTAAGTTGCATTGACCATGTTCATGATTATGCTTCTTACCTCTTATATTATGTCTTAACTTGGTCTTTGCATGTCATGAAAAGTCCTTTTAGCATGATTTTATAACACTTATGCATTGCTATCATACTTGGTACATTTTTTGTACTAAAGCATACTCTTGCATACATTCTTTCAAAATGTAGGGTCCGACTCTCCGATTGCACATCCTCATGGCTAATGATCACCTTAGTAGCTTTTGAAGTGTGGTGAGTCCTCATGTTTTAAGGAACGAACCCTTTATTGCATATTGTCTTTACTTTTTCCAGATTGTATGTGATGTATGGGTTACGTCCCAATCACTCTTAATGTAATTGATGTGTTTAAGACTATGTTAGACTTTTGCTTTATTTTTGACAAACTCTTTATGATTTAAACTATCTTTTAAACTATTAACTTTATTTTCTTGTATGATGTAGGCTAAGTGGCTTGTGTAGGCCCTTTCGTGGTCCTATGCACCATGTCACGTTTATGGTGTACTTTGGGTCATGACAGTGAGGATGAGTGAGTTCATATCAGGTGTGTCCAAGATGGTGTTCAAAGAATTTCGTACCACCATGTTGATTAAGGAGATATATATCTCTCGTTTGATGATACATGCCAAAAAATTGAAAGAGGAAAAGCTAAAGAAGAAGTCAAAAGAGTAAAAAAGGGTAAGGACTGGTGATAGTGACTTTTCTAATTCTAGGTCTGGTGGGCCTCACCATCCCTAACTCCTGCAGAATTTCTCTGGTCAAGGTTCTTCTAATGTTCTAGTTTCATTAAAAAAAGATAGGGTGTCTAATACTAAGCCTCAAGGAGGTGGAGGTAATGGATCTTCGATCCCTGCTTACCAAAAGTATGGCAAGAGTCATTCGAGAAAATGTTTAGCTGGTACATATGTTTGCCATAGTTGTTGAAAGAGTAGTCACAAGGTGAGGGGTTGTCCTTTTCTCTCTACTAAAGGTAGGGATGGTAGGCAAGCTCAGCCAATTGATTTTTTTGTTTGGGTGCCCCTTGTTAGAATATATTATATGCTCTTCAGACTCGACATGATCACGAGGGTTCTCCGAATGTTGTGAGTGGTATATTGAAAGTCTTTCAACTTTATGTATATGCTTTGCTTGATCCGGGTGCTACATTATCTTTTGTGACTCTTTATGTGGTAATGAGATATGATGTTAGTCCCAAAATTCATTTAGACCCTTTTTTAGTGTCTACTCTAGTTGGTGATTCTATTATTGATAATCAAATCTATCAAAATTGTCCCATTTTAGTTTCTCCTAGATTCACTCATGTTTAACTTTTAGAGATTGATATGTTAGATTTTGATGTTATTCTTGGTATGGATTGATTTCACTCTTGTTATCTTTCCATTGATTGTGAATCCCGTGTGGTCAAATTTTAGTTTCCGAATGGACCCATATTAGAATGGAAAGGGGGAAATTCAGCGCCTAAGGGTCAGTTTATATCATGCCTGAAGACTATGAAATTGATTTCTTTATGCTGCATTTATCATCTTGTTTGGGTTAATGATACATATTTTGAAACCTCGACCTTTGAGTCAGTTCCAATTTTAAATAAGTTTCTGGAAGTGTTCCTCAATGATCTTCCGGGTGTTCTTCCTGAATAGGAAATAGACTTCAGTATTGACTTTCTCTCGGATATGCAACCTAGCTCTATTCCTCCTTATCGCGTGGCTCTTGCAGAGCATAAGAAGTTAAAGGATAAATTGAAGGGCTTGTTAAATAAGGGCTTTATCCGACAGAGTATCACACCATGGGGCTCCAGTTTTTTTTTCACAGAATCAAGATGGTTCAGTTCACATGTGTATTGATTGTTGGCAATTGAACAAGGTCACACTTAATAATAAGTATCCTATTCAACCATCGATGGCTTATTTGATCAACTTCAAGGTGCTAGTTTCTTCCCAAAGATTGATCTTTTATCGGGTTATCATCAATTGAGGGTAAGGGAATGTGAGATTCCGAAGACAACTTTTCAAACTCGGTATGATCATTATGAGTTTTTGGGGATGTCATTTGGGTTGACAAATTCTTCGGCCACTTTTATGGATTTGATGAATAGGGTGGTTCAGAAATACCTTGATATGTTCGTGATTGTGTTTATTGATAATATTTTAATATATTCTTAGGAGTGGGATGATCATGCCGATCATTTAAGAATCATCTCACAAGTCCTCAAGGATCGTTAATTGGTTGCAAAGTTTAGCAAATGCGAGTTTTGGTTGATATATGTTGCTTTCCTTGGCCACATTATTTTCATCAAGGGTATTGCATTTGATCCTAAGAAGGTGAAAGTGGTAAGGAATTTGCCTAGACCTCTTTTCCCTTTGTATATTCAAAGTTTCTTTAGCTTCGTCGGTTATTATAGGAGGTTCGTTGATGGATTCTCCTCAATTGCTTCACCCTTGACTATGGTGACTCAAAAGAAGGTTAAGTTCTTATTGTCGGGAGCGTGTGAAAAAAGTTTCTAAGAGTTGAAGAGTAGACTTACCTCCGCTCCGATTTTGACATTGCCAGAAGGTTCTGACGGTTTTTATTATGTATTATGATGCTTCAAGAATTGGACTTGGGTGTGTACTAACACAAAATGTGAAAGTCATTACTTATGCCTCAAGGAAACTTAAGTCCATGAAAAGAACTATCCTGCCCATGATTTGGAGTAAGTGGCAGTTATTTTTACCTAAAGATTTGGAGACATTACTTGTATGGTGTTCATGTGGACGTGTTAGCTGACCACAAAAGTTTCCAATCCATGTTCATGCAAAAGGATCTAAATCTTCACCAATTAAGATGGCTCAAAATTTTGAAGGACTATGATGTAAGCGTCCTCTATCACCCGAGCAAGGCATATGTTGTGCCCGATGCCCTTAGTCGGTTGTTGATGAGTAGTGTGGCCCATGTTAAAAATTGTATAAAAGAGTTAGTTTGTGACGTTCTTAGACTAGCTCGACTAGGTGTTCACTTGGTTGATTCTAAAGAGGGTGGTATCATTGTTAAGAATGGGTTGGAATTGTATTTTATGTCGAATGTGAAAACTAAGAAAGATCTTGACCCATTTTTGGTTGAGTTGAAGGAACTAGTGCTTAAAAAGGCTTTAAAAGCATTCTCAAAAGGGTATGTTGATGAGTTGAGGCAATAAATTTTATCGAAAGCCCATAGTTCTCGGTATTCTATTCACCCAGGAGCCACCAAGATGTACCCTAACTTGCGGGAGGTCTATTAGTGGAATGAGATGAAGAAGGATATTGTAGAATTTGTGCCTAAGTGTCAAAATTTCCAACTAGTGAAAGTAGAAAATCAGAAACCGGGAGGTTTATCTCAAGATATTAACATTATTACTTGAAAGTGGGAAGATTTGAATGAGGATTTCATTACCGATTTACCTCGCACCCGACGGTAGCACGATTTGATTTGGGTCATTGGGGATCATATGACAAAGTCATCTCATTCATTCTCATGAAGACTTCTTACTAGATGGAAAATTATGCTAATTTGTATATCCAAAAAATGGTTAGGTGGTATGGAGTGCCACTATCTACTATATCTGACCGAGTTACCTAGTTTACTTCACAGTTTTAGAGGTCCTTCCAAAAAGGCCTTGGTACCCAAGTAAAACTTAACATGACCTTTCATCCTCAGACCGATGGGAAAGGTGAGCGTACTATTCAGACATTAGAAAATATGTTAAGAGCTTGTGTGATTGAATTGAAAGGTAACTGTGATGATCATTTTCCTTTGATTGAGTTTGATTATAATAATAGTTATCATACAATATTCGTATGACTCCATTTGAGGCTCTCTATGGTAGGAGGTGTAGGTCTTCTATTGGTTGGTTTAAAGTTGGTTAGGATACTTTGCTGCATAAAGCTATGAAAAAGGTTTGACTCATTAGAGAAAGGTTGGAAACGACTCAAAGTTGACAAAAATCTTATGTAGATGTTAGAAAAAGACAACTTGAATTCAATGTTGATGATTGGGTTTACTTGAAAATATTACCTATGAATGATGTGATGATGTTAGGAAAGATAGGGAAGCTTATTCCCTGGTATGTAGGCCATATCAGATTTTGAGGTGTATTGGTAAGGTAGCATACGAGTGGATCTGCCTTCCAATTTGGCATCGATGCATCAGGCGTTCCATATTTCATTGTGGAAGAACTGTGTTGGTGATCCTACGTCTATTGAGCCATTGGAATGTATGGAAGCTAAGGGAAGTCTTTTGTATGAAGAGGTTCTAGTTGAGATTTTGGATCATCAAGTTTATAAATTGACAAACAAAGAAGTTATTTCCATGAGAGTTCTTTGGAGGAATCAATTAGTTGAGGGTGCTACTTAGGAGGTCGAAGCTGATATGATGTCCAAGTATCCTCATCTCTTTCCCTTCGCTCTTATTCTAGTTTAGGTATTTAATTCCTCATTGTACACTTTTTTGAATTCATGCATTTTAGTTATTCTTATTTTCCATATGCATGCATGCTCATGAAAACTTGATTTTTGAGTTATGATTTAGCTTGGAGTGCTTTCTCCTTGTTTATGTAAATTTTCATGTGATTTGCATTCATGTTGGGCTGCTAGATATCTCTCCCTATTCTATTCATGATATTTTAAGTCCTATTAGAGGATGAATGTTCTCAAGCGATATTGTAACACCTTCGAAATTTGAAGTTGAGTTTGGGTTGAAAAGGTGTACAAAGGTAGTCTGGTGCCGGTTTCTATGTATAAGTCTACGGTTCGTAAAAGTGAGCCGTAAGAACAAGGAAGGATTTTGGAAAATGTCAAGTCCTAGATGCTGGCATACGACTTGACAAGATAAGTTGTAAGATTTTCAATAAGCCATAGGAAGCACCCGTAGAAATGATTCCGACTTAGTGATTTTTGAGACCTCAGATCCTACAGATCGTTTATACGCCATAGCAAATGTTATAGACTGTAGAAGGCAAATTGTGGGAAGTGTTGGACATGGAGGATCTTTGGTACATTGGGTTCAAAGGGTGATGTCTACAAGCCATAAAAAAGATGACAATCTATGAAGTGGTTTATGGAAGTTGTTTAGATAATTGGCTTCCAGTAAGTGTTCTACGATTTAGCAGGACGGTCTGTAGGAATCCCTACGATTTGTTGACCCCACCCGCAGAAGCTGTTTGATAGTTTCTAATTAAGGGTGTTTTGGTCTTTACCTACCCATTTGACCCTTAAACTATGTCATTTTGATCCCATTACTACCCCTATAACTGTTTTTACCCTTCAAAACAATACCCATTCCCTATCATTTACTCAAACACACAAATTCTATCAAGGGTTTCTTCTCCAATACTCTCTCAAGCTCAAAGTTGTAAGGCTAGGGTTTCAAGAGCTTCAATGTTTCTTTCTTTGATTTTTGGGCTTTGATTATCCAAGGTATGTGGGAACTTCACCAATGGATTCATTTCATCCATTGGGTACCAAAAGATACTCAATTCTCCAATTAATTTTCACCCAATTTCTATGGTTTTATGTAAAATCTTCATGGGTTCAATTCATTAGGATTTCATTTCTCATAGTCAATGTTATTATACATGATTTGATTCAATTACTTGTTTTTCAATTAATTTCATATGAGCTCATGCCTTATTGATTTTACTATGGTTATGAACTCATTAATTATGGTTATGAACTTATGCATGTTTGATGAAAACAATGATTTATGACTAAAGGATACTTTTAAGATAAAGTGTCAATGATTTGTGAAAGGTGTTCTCACATTTCAATGGAATCATAATTTAGATTCTAAGGAAGGTAAGTGTCTTAATATGAATTCATGTTTGAAAGGAGCTACTCTAAATATGAACTTATGATTGGATTGGTAGTCTTTAATTATTTCCTTTCCAAGTATTTTTGATATGATTATGATTATGTATTTTCCCTTGGGACTTACTTAGCACCGAGATGACTTTGGAATGGTGGCCTTACCGTTTGATGAGATTTGGTATTTGAAATCAATTCCCTTGTCCCAAACTACGTGCCCCCGCAGGATTGTCTTAAATGACCTAGCTAGGGGATCCACTTTAGCAATAATGAATGATACATAGTTCTACCTTGACAATTAGACTCTCTATTTTCGTTGTGAGGGTTACACTGGATTCCATGTTATAGCTCACATGGTCTTATTTTGAGTTAACGGTAAATATCTCACAAATGAACTATATTTTCAACAAAAGTCTTTTCAAAGATTTTTATATGGTATTCAATATACATTGACCTTGTTATAATTTACAATTTCTCTTTAAAGGCCTTTACTATGTTTACTTGGTCATGCATATCATGTTTAAGTTCATCATATTATCATGCCTACGTTTTTATGCATTTTCTCATACTTAATACATTCAAAGTACTGATGCATATTTTCCATATATTGTTTCAATTATAGGATCCGATGCTTCTTCTTCCGCACGTGGCTAGATCGAGATTGCTCAGCTTTTGGATTACTTAGATTGGTGAGTCGACATAGTTCGAGGGCTAGGCTATTGCCACTTTACTGTTTCTTAATCTTTCAGTTTTAGATTTATGTTCGTGTCTAAGAGGTTTGTCCTAGTCACATCTATGATGATATACCGTGAGTTTACGGTATTTCTAATACATTTCACTTAAGAGTTGTGTGTGTCTAGGGACTTTTAGTATTGGTTTTTATGTGTTTTAATCATATGTTGCAGGAAAGATGTTCAGGCGCGGAAGTAAAGAGACAGCTGAAAGAGATGCAGAAAAGGAC
>JAJOOO010026803.1:0-22790 GCA_029582685.1 Solanum piurae
GCCTTGCTCCTTAGCCTTCATAGCTGCAAATCAACACTTTAACATTAGTTTAGAGCATAAAATAGGCATTTGAGGACACTTATACTATCAAAACAAAGCCCTAAATGAGTCGAAATCTCAGACTCATCAACACCCCCAACTTAAACTTTTACTTGTCCTCAAGTAAAACTCAAGAGCAATCAGTTCAACAAGGATATCTCTAAACAATGTTGCTTAAGACTCAACATAAATGCATACAAAAAGGGTCAAACTACACATACAATGATCAATTGTGCACTCAAAGTGTCAAATTGTGACTCACCTTTATCAAGTGTACTCAAGCTCATAATGCTTGCTTCAAATGCAAGTTCAAGCTCAACAATGGTATTCAAAACCCTCACAACAAAGATGATTCCATATTTACACAAAACTCCTCAAGAATTTAGAGTCCAAATCCCATACAACTCTTTCACTCACAAAGATGAACATCAGCATGACTCCATCCATATGATTGCCCTTATTTTTCAACCAACATTCGTTTAAGCTCACTCAAGATCACAAAGGTCTTTTTAAGGCTTGTAATGAGGCTGAGTGTAAAGGTATGGTCATTTATGCTTAGTGGCTTCTACCTTCATGAAGTATGACTTGAAAAATCACTTTTTCTTCTTTTCTTTCACATTCAAACATGATCATAATCCACCCCATTATTCAATCAAATCAAACATGAATCACCGGACACCTCATTTCTTTTACTATTTTCACACACTTTATTTCACAACTTTTTCTCCTTTTCAGTCTTGTTTTTTCTTTCCTTTTTTTTTACATGGAGGAGTTCCATCTTTTTCATAGCAATCCATCAAAGGGGGAATTTTCACACTTCTTGACCTTCCTTCTTTTTCACCACACCCCCAAACATAGGCTTTTGGCCTAAGTTGGCTATTAAAATGAACCAATACTTCATGAAGGTTATGGGTGATGGGATAAAGAGGTCAAAGTTGTTCAAGTTTCTTCCAAGAAAAGGATAAGATCAAAAGGTGTCAAGCAAGGTTCACACATCTCACAAGGTTGGCCACAAAGAGGTACATTGTCAAGTTGGTTCACTCTTCAAAATTCTTGCCTAAGATCGTTTCAATTGCTTGCTTCACCCAATCGATCGAACCAACGAGGCAAATTCTAGGTGTCATCAAGCACAATGTTCAAGGTAACCTCACCACACAACACATTGATACAATTATCAAATAAGACTCCACACTTTTTAGATAGCGTGCAATGTTTATCACAAGAGACTCATTCGACAACCGGCTAGTCACAACGAGATGGTAAAAGTTCACATTAGCCTATGTAACTTAGTTTGCCTCATCGTAGCCTCACATTCATTTTTTTCAATTAAGATCACTATTTGAGTCATCGGTATTGAACACAATTGACACTCAAATTTGCACAAGAACAACCACAATCACACACAAAAGAGGTGGCAAAATTTTAAAACTTAGTTCAAAATCATTTCCATATCAAAATAATGAGCTACAATTTATCAACCACCAAATTAAACAACATATTTATATATATATATATATATATATATATTTATATATATAAACAGCAAGCTCCAATATTCACAAAAACACAATCAAAATAAACCCAATATTCACAAAACAGCCCAAAATAGGTAGGTATGAAAATATCTATCCCCACCAACAAATACGTAGTTGTCCTCCAATGCAACTAAAACCAAAACAGTTTAAAAATGAACAGAAAAAGGAGACAAAGAAAATCATCCTTCCAGGCTAGGTCTGGGGTGAAGTCTGCATATATGTAGTTCCCTCTGTCTAGACCGCAGTGCCTGGTATCTCAACATCCTTGGAAACACTAGAGCCCACTATGGAAGTGTCTCGGAGTGATACCTGTCTAGCAGTCTCACACGTAGCACCCTCAAAGTCGGCCAGATCCTCATACACTATCTCCTCACGATCACTAAGTTGCTCCTCATGTGTCTCAGCCTCAGACTCAACAGCAGCAACATCAGCTTTAGTCTCATCTCTGGTAGTAGTCGGAGGCACATTAGAACAAGACGGAACATCAATGCTCAAGACATATGGGATCTCCACATTGCCAAAGAACATGCACAAATCAGTGGACTTCACCTCATCCACATCTCTACGTAGCTCAACAATGTCGGTCTTCAAGGTCGTAACAGCTTATGTGGCACCCTGTCCCTTCTCACACTCCTCTACCCTCACAGTAAGGGAATCTAACGCCAACTTGTGGCTCTCAATCTAGACATCATACTCCCTCATCTTAGCCCTAATGGGGGCTAAGATAACAACAATATCCCTCTCTATCATCCCAGGAATAGAGGCCTCTACCTAGGAGGCATGCACATCGGCAGATTGGGCCAAATATCTCATTTTGTAAAGCATCGCCTGGGTGATATGAGGTCGGGAGGCAGAAGCAGTAGAAGCAGCAGAATCAGAAGATCTAGGGGGATGGGGGTGCAATAGATGTAGTTAGAATCTCATAAGAGGAAGGTCTAGATATACTTGAGGGCCCACTATCCAGATTAGGCATGACTGCCTCTGTGGGTAACATATCAATGTTTACCTCATGAGATGTATCCACCGGTGCTGCCCTCCTATGATCAACATCATCCCGTAAATACTCGGCCTCAATACACCGAATGTCAGTAGAAGAGGTATGTGTCACCTCCACATCCATCTTCTTATCTCTAGGAACACAAGTCTGTCTGCACAACTCTGTGATAGCACCGGGAATGGGAGCAAGGTATGTCTCTGCTTGGCCTTCATGTCCATCTCCTGCTCTATCATAAACCCAAAATTAAGCTTCTGGTGAGCAATGATGGACCCTAGACAGGCAACCTTCGGGTGTCTGAGGATTTTGGTCCATGAAGGAGGAGGTTTCTTCAGCCTATCATGAAGAGGCTTCAGTAAATTGCTGAGGCTTGAAATAAAGTTTGCTATGTTATTGTCACATCCCAAGAATCTTTGGAGTTGGGTTTTGTCAAGAATTTGATCAGAACATTTATCAGCAAATTGGATGGATCGTTAGAGAAAGATAATAGTGCCTTGTTGAATATTATGCCCATGGAATCGTACATTAATTTGGAAAAGACTATAATTATTTTTGGACAAAGCTAAACCATTATCTTTGATGATGTTAAAGAAAACTCGCAGACGTTTGAAAAATGTTGGTCAAAGCTAGTAGAAAATACTAGAACATCATCAATGTAAAAAATAATAAATTTTAAAAAAGGATTAAAAATATCATTCATTATTTTTTGAAATTCTGAGGTTCAAACTTCGACATCAAAGAGCTTGTAACTAATCCCTAGTTTATTGCTATTGGCAGCTCTAAAGGCTTCTTTGATTTTTTCAACGAACTTGGTAGGAATGGGTCCTTCTTGGACACAATTGAGATTAACACTTGTATCGAATAGGGCAACATTATCTAGGATGAATGTAACACCCCGAAACTAGTAGTCTAAACTAGAGCTTGACGTTATGGTTTAGAGTCATGAACGTGCCTCCCCGTATCTTAAAATTTAGGTTTTTGTGTTAGAACGTCAAGGTTTAAACCCCAAGGACCAACCATGGGTCCTTGAGGAAAAAGCCTCTTAGAGACTACCTGGTAGTGACCACAGAGGGCACCCACGCCTCGTGGATGAGCCCACGCCTTGTGGGTGAGGGGCGTGGATCAAGCCCTGGAAAACAAGTCCTAGAACCCTTACCATAGTTCACCAGCACGGGCCGTGGGTCCTACCACGGTTTGTCAGTGTTGGGCGTGGATGGGGCTTGGGAACTGCCTTTTGGCAGTTACACTTAGGGGCGTTTTGGGTTTTCCATTTTTAATTAACATTAAATGACGTCGTTTTAAACTAAATTAGGACACATATATAAAGATTTTAAGTCATCAAATCAAGTCTTCTTTCTCATAATTTCCAAACTCCCAAATCAAAACCAATTTCCCCAAAATCTTCTCTCTAGAACTCCAAGGAAGAAGAAGAAGAGAACCATGCTAGGATTTGAAGAATAAGGCTTTTTCACTCAATTTATTTGGAGAATTACAAATAAGGTATGGTAGTCCTTCATCCATGGAGTCCCTCCAAACTCAATTTCAAAACTTGTAATTTCCCCAAAAGCTAGGGTTTTACTCCAAGTCATGGATTCACTTCAAAAACGATTCTAATGATTTAATTTCTTTATATTATGATCAAATTGATAATTTATTACTGTTTTTATGATGAATCCCCCAAGAATTCATGAATTTCCCTATTTTCCCAATTTGGATCTAAAAGTGTTGGTGTTGATTGATGCAAGTAGAATATGATAGAATTATGCATGTAGTAATAGAACTACTTGAATTATGTTATCATCCATGTCTAATGTAGTAATTCTAGATGTATTGATGGAATATGATCTATGGTCCTTGAAGGGAAAAGTATATGAATTATGCATGATTATGAGATTTAAGTATATGCTTTATGAACACTTTGAGAGTAAAGTGATTATGATTATGATCTATTTGTTGTGTTGTTGGAAGATTATCCTCATGTACACACTTATGTATGAATATGATATGATGTGAAAGGTTTGTCACATGTAGAAATTCTAAGGTTGGAAGACTAGTCTCACCTATTGAATCTATGAGCTATAGTATGAATTATGTTGGATTGAGTGTCAAGACATTCTTCCATGAATATGAATTTAAGTCAAGACTTAATATGTAATCTATGGGAATTAATGCTTAGCACCGAGTGGATATGAATATGAGATGGAAGCTTATATGATAGTTGAGTCCGGCTTCCCAATGAAAGTTTTTACACTAGTTGAGTCTGGCTTCCCAAATGGGTTCCTTCTACCATAGTTGAGTCCGAGGACCCAAAGTATGTATCTCATCAGATGGAAACCTTCTACCTTAGTTGAATCCGTGTTTCTAGAAGCAATCTCCTTATCCCATAAACTATGTGCTCACATAGGTTTTTAGATAGTGGATCCACCTAAGCTAAGAGTATGGTTCTACCTTAGGCAAGTAGGACAACCCTTTTTCGGTGTGGGGTAGACACCAGATTCCATGATAAGCTCACATGGTCTATGTAGGTTAATGATGATCTCCCTATTATAATAGTATGAATAAGAAGTTGAATTATGAACTATAGTTACTCAAGAAGCTTTACTTAGTATGGGTAGGATTATGGGATCTTACTCATGCATTGCACAAGTAGACTTTGAGGGTGCTTATGGTATGTTTCCATTATGCTAGGATGAACTTTATGTCAAATATGTTTATGTCTTATGCTTTTACCCTTTTCTTCATCATGACTCTTAAACTTGACAAAGTGCATGCTTTTCAACTAAAATGTCCTTTCTAGCATGTCTTCATGATTTTATGCATGGCTATCATACTTAGTGTATTTTTGTACTAACCCATATTTTCCTATATTTTCTACAAGTGTAGGGTCCGGTGTTTGAGGTGATCTTCATTTGATACAATCTTGGATTCGACTATTCTCCTTTCTTGTGTTGAGTCCTCATGGTTCGAGGATGGAGCATATCTTTGTAGTTCCTTTCTTTGTTGTATTTGACTTTCAGATTATTTTATAAGGGTTGTGACCCTATTTGATTCAAATATTGTAATAGATGGCAAATTGAGACAAGTCTAGACTTTCGCTTTCCTTTATCAAAATTTTGGACTAGAAAATGCATTTTACTCTTTATTGTTCTTTACTTATGTTATGACATGTTAAGTGGATTACGTGGTTCCTTTCGGGGTTCTATGTACCTTGTTACGTCTAGGGTACCCTTGGGTCGTGACAAACTTGGTAATCAGAGCAAAAGGTTTAGAATTATTCTAGGATGATATCTCATAAGCCACGTCTAGTAAAGTCTTGTTCATGAGTGTGAAGTGCGCCACATTTATGTATGAGAGGCTATAAGATGTTTAGGAAAATTCACTTATTTCATTACTCTTAAGTCGTGCGATAGAGTTTAACTCTATAAGGTCTTCCTTCTAATCCTTCTCTTGTGTCTTCAGGAAATGAATACACGAAGGGCTAATGCTAAAAGGGTGGAAGAGGAGAATGTGAATCAAGGATCTTGTGGTTGAAAATGTGACCCATGCGGATTTTAGGTCTACTATCCAATTGTTGGCTCAAGTTGTGACAACTCAAGCCAATAAAGAGGTGATTGCTCCTATGAACCCTAATGTGAATTCCACGGCTTCTAAAGTGAGGGATTTTTCTAGAATAAACCCTCCCGAGTTCTATGGCTCCAAAGTGGGAGAGGATCCTCAAAAATTTATGGAAGAGATTTACAAGATACTTGACATTATGGGGGTGACTTTGGTAGAGAAAGTGTAGTTAGCCTCTTACCAATTAAAGAGTGTTTCTCAAGTATGGTATACTCAATGAAAGAACCATAGACCGGTAGGAGCGGGCCCAGTTGAGTGGGAAACATTCAAATCGGCATTTCTTGGTAGATTCTTTCCCCGATAGTTGATGGAAGCTAAGGTGGAAGAATTCATTAACCTTCATTAAGGAGGTATGAGCGTGAAAGAGTATTTCCTAATATTCACTCAATTGTCCAAGTATGCTCCATCTTTGGTGTCAGATTCGAGGGATGAGATGAGTAGGTTTTTGATGGGTGTGTCCGACTTTGTTGAAAAAGAACGTCGTACGGCAATGCTTCATGAGAACATGGATATCTCAAGGCTTATGGCGTGCGCTCAACAAATTGAGGAGTTAAAACTCAAGAAAAGGAATAGAGAGGTGAAAAGAGCTAGAATCGGTGATGGGAACTTCTCCAATGCTAGGTCTGTTGGAAAAGGTCAAGTAAGGTTAAGACAAAGGTTCTCCAACCAAGGCTCCTCTAGTTCTCCAAGGGTCAACAAGTATAGGGTTTCCAACCCTAAACCTCAAGGAGGTAATAGTGGTGGGTCTTATGTTGCTAGGCCTAATTGTGCAAAATGTGGTAGAAAACATGATGGTAAGTGCTTAGTTGGCTCGAACGGGTGCGATGGTTGTGGGAGGAGTGGCCACAAGATGAGAGATTGTCCAATGCTCAAGGTTAAGGGAAGAGAATATAAGCAATCTCCTCCAAGTAGTTCAAACTCCAATGCTCAAAAGCAAAACCACTTTTATGCACTTCAATCCCGAGGTGACAAAGAGCGCTCCCCGATTATGGTGACCGGCATGTTAAAAGCTTTTTCTATTGATGTGTATGTCTTTTTAGATCCCTCTCCTACTTTGTCCTTTGTGACACCTTTTGTTTCCATGAAGTTTGAAATACTCCCCGAAGTGTTATTAGAACTTTTTTTCAGTTTCTAGCCCAGTTGGTGATTCCGTGGTGGCTAAGAAATTTTATAGAAGTTGTCCCATTTCTTTGTCTGATAAAGTCTTTTTGATGGATTTAGTGGAGTTAGACATGCTAGATTTTGATGTAATTTTGTGTATGGATTGGTTGCATGGATGTTATGCCTCTATCGATTGTAGGGCTCGGGTGGTTAAATTCCAATTTCCAAATGAGCCTATATTAGAGTGGAAGGGGGGAAATTCTATACCTAGAGGTCAATTTGTTTCTTGTCTTAAAGCTAGGAAAATAATCTCCAAAGGGTGTATTTACCATTTTGTTAGGGTGAGGGATGTTGAATCCGAAAATCATTCTTTAGAGTCGGTTCTGGTTGTAAATGAGTTCCCAGTAGGTTTCCCCGATGATTTGCCCAGTATTCCTCTTGTGCGAGAAATAGATTTTGGTATTGACCTTCTTCCAGATACACAACTTATCTCCATTCCTCCTTATAGAATGGCTCCGACAGAGTTAAAGGAGTTGAAAGAGCAACTAAAGGATTTAATAGACAAGGGTTTTATTCAACCAAGTATCTCTCCATGGGATGCTCCGATGTTATTTGTTAGAAACAAGGATGGGTCTCTTAGAATGTGTATTGATTATCGCCAATTGAATAAAGTGACCATTAAGAACAAGTATCCTCTTCTGATAAATGATGACTTGTTTGACCAACTTCAAGGGGCTAGTTATTTCTCTAAGATTGATCTTCGTTCGGGTTATAACCAATTGAGGGTGAGAGGGGTTGATATTCCCAAGACAGCCTTTCGAACTCGATATGATCACTATGAATTTTTAGTAATGTCATTTGATTTGACATATTTGTGATAGTGTTTATCGATGATATTTTAATCTATTCAAGGACTGAGAATGAGCATGTTGACCATTTGAGAATTGTCTTGCAAGTTCTTAAGGACTATCAACTTTTTGCCAAGTTTAGAATATGTGAGTTTTGGTTGGGGTCTGTAGCTTTCCTTGGTCATATTGTGTCAAGCAAGGGTATTGAGGTAACTCCTAAGAAGACGGATGCGGTCAAGAGTTGGCCTAGACCTCTATCTCCTTTCGACATTAGAAGTTTTTGTGTTTGGCCGGTTACTATAGGAGATTTGTTGAGGGGTTTTCCTCTATTGCTTCTCCGTTGACGGCTTTGACTCAAAAGAAATATAAGTTTGAGTGGTCGGAGGCTTGTGAGAAAAGCTTTCAAAAGTTGAAGGATAGACTTACTTTCGCTCTGTGTTGACCTACCGAAGGGTACAGATGGTTTTGTTGTATATTGTGACGCCTCTAGTGTAGGGTTGGGATGTCTACTCATGCAAAACTGTAAGGTGATTGCCTATGCTTCAAGGCAACTTAAAGCCTATGAGAAGAATTATCCGACTCATGACCTTGAGTTAGTGGCGGTTGTGTTTGCCTTAAATAAATGGAGGCATTATCTATATGGGGTACATGTTGATGTGTTTACTGATCACAAGAGCTTACAATATGTGTTTAGTCAAAAGGAGTTGAATCTTCGTCAACGAAGGTGGTTAGAATTATTGAAAGACTATGACATGAGTGTCCTTTACCACCCCAGGAAAGCTAATGTGGTAGCAGATGCACTTAGTAGGTTTTCCATGGGTAGTGTGGCTCATGCAGATGACGAAAAGTAAGAATTGGTTCATGATTGCATAGGTTGGCGGTTAGGTGTTCAACTAGTGGATTCCACCAAGGGTGGTGTCATGGTCCATAATGGCTCCGAATCGTCCTTTGTGATGGACGTGAAGTCTAAGTAAGACCTTGATCCTATATTAGTTGAGTTGAAAGAGTCGGTACTCAAAAAGTCCGTTGAGGCTTTCTCCCAAGGGAGAGATGGGGTGCTGAAGTACCAAGGTTGGTTATGTGTTCCGGATGTAGATGGATTAAGGGAGAAAATTCTAGAAGAGGCTCATAGTTCTCGGTATTCTATCCATCCTGGAATCACCAAGATATACTGTGATCTACGAGAAGTCTATTGGTGGAATGGTATGAAGAGAAATATTGCAGGATTTTTAGCCAAATGTCCTAATTGTCAACAAGTTAAGGTTGAGCACCAAAGGCCGGGAGGCTTATCCCAAAATATACCAATCCCCACTTGGAAGTGAGAAGAGATCAATGTGGATTTTATTATGGCTTTGGCTCGCACTCGAAGGCAATATGATTCTATTTGGGTCATTATAGATAGGATGACAAAATCAGTCCACTTCATTCCCGTCAATGTTTCTCATTTGGCGGAAGACTATACCAAGTTGTATATAAGTGAGATAGTGAAGTTGCATGGGGTTCCTTCATCAATTATTTCAGATCGGGGTACTCAATTTACTTCACACTTTTGGAAGTCATTCCAAAAAGGCCTTGGTACTAAGGTTAAGCTTAGCACAACTTTTCATCCTCAAACTGATGGGAAAGTGGAGCGTACAATCCAAACATTAGAAGATATGTTGAGGGCATGTGTTATATATTTCAAGGGTAATGGGATGACCTGCCATTAATAGAGTTTCCCTACAATAATAGTTATCATTCTAACATCGGTATGGCTCCCTTTGAAGCCTTGTATGGTAGGAGATGTAGGTCTCAGGTTGGTTGGTTTGAGGTAGATGAAATTGCTCTTATTGGTCCCGAATCGGTTTATGAAGCTACTGAGAAAGTCGTCTCATTAGAGAAAGATTGAGAACGGCTCAAAATAGACAAAAATCTTATGCCGATGTGAGGATAAGGAATCTAAAATTTGAAGTGAATGACTGGGTCTATTTGAAAATCTCACTCATGAAGGGTGTGATGAGGTTTGGCAAGAAAGGGAAACTTAGTCCCCGGTATGTAGGCCCATATCAAATTTTGCAACGTATTGGGAAGGTTGCCTATGAGTTGGATTTTCCAAATGAGTTGGCCCCGGTTCATCCGATATTTCATGTTTCCATGCTTAAGAAGTGTATTGGAGATACGGCGTCCATTATTCCCCTAGAAGGGTTGGGAGTTGATGAAAGCCTTTCCTATGAAGAGGTTCTGGTAGAGATTCTAGACCGGCAAGTCAAGAGATTAAGAAACAACGAAATAGCTTCCGTGAAGGTTTTATGGAGAAATCATTTAGTTGAGGGTGCTACTTGGGAGGCCGATATGAAGTCCTGATATCCTCATCTCTTTCCTTCTACTACTACTCAAGCTTGAGGTAAGTAGCTCCTCTTGAGTTTTAGTGTTTTGGGAGTCATGTGTGTTATATGTGTTTTCCAGGATTTCCTTACGTTATGCATGTTCTTTATAAAATTCATGATTAGTAAGAAAATGAGTTTTTATGGTTGACTTTCCTCATTTTGTTGTGCATTTAGTATGAGTTGCATATTTGACTTCATGAGATGAGTTGATGAACATGCTTTAGAATGTTTTTGAGAGAAATTGCATATTGGCTCCATGATATTGTGTTGAGCATGATTTTAGTTGGAGAAGGTAGTTCCTCCTATGAATATGATAAATGTTGAGTTTCATGTATATTGGGTTGTTAGATGTAGTTCCTACTTCATTGTATTGCATTGACTATGTTTTGAGATGGAGTTGATGTTTCCTCCATTGAATTGTACATTATTTTGATGTTTCATGCATGATGGGCTTCTAGACTTGAGTCTTTAATTTTGTAAGGTGTCTAGATTGTCATTTGAGGATGAATGTTCCCAAGGGGAAGATAATGGAACACCCCAGACACTAGTAGGCTAAATTAGAGCTTGACGTTAGGGTTTAGCGTCATGAACGTGCCTCCTCGTATCTTAAAATTTAGGTTTTTGTGTTAGAATGTCAAGGTTTAAACCCCAAGGACCAACCATAGGTCCTTGAGAAAAAAGCCTCTTAGAGACTGCCTGGCAGTGACCACAGAGGGCACCCACGCCTCGTGGGTGAGGAGCATGGATCAAGCCTTGGAAAATAAGTCCCAAAACCCTTACCACGGTTCACCAGCACGGCTCGTAAGTCCTACCATGGTCCGTCAGTGCTGGGCGTGGAGAGGGTCAGGGAACTGCCATTTGGCAGTTACACTTAGGGGCGTTTTTGGGTTTTCCATTTTTAATTAACATTAAATGACATTGTTTTAAACTAAATTAGGACACCTATATAAAGATCTTAAGTCATCAAATTAAGTCTTCTTTCTCATAATTTCCAAATTCCCAAATCAAATCCAATTTCCCCAAACTCTTCTTTCTTGAACTCCAAGGAAGAAAAAGAAGAAGAAGAGAACCAATCTAGAAGGCTTTTTCACTCAATTTCTTTGGAGAATAACAACTAAGATATGGTAGTCCTTCATTCATGGATAGTCTTCATCCATGGAGTCCCTCCAAACTCAAATTCAAAAATTGTAATTTTTGTAAAAGTTAGGGTTTTACTCCAAGTCATGGATTCACTTCAAAAATTATTATAATGATTTAATTGCTTATATTATGATCAAATTGATGATTTATTACTGTTTTTATGATGAATTCCCCAAGAATCTATGAAGTTCCCTATTTTCCCAATTTGGATCTAAAAGTGTGGGTGTTGATTGATGCAAGTAGAATATGATAGAATTATGCATGTAGGAATAGAACTACTTGAATTATGTTATCATCCATTTCTAATGTAGTAATTCTATATGTTTTTATGGAATATGATCTATGGTCCTTAAATATCAAAGTATATGAATTATGCATCATTATGAGATTTAGGTATATGCTTTATGGACACTTTGAGAGTAAAGTGATTATGATGATCTAGTTGTTGTGTTGTTGGAAGATTATCCTCATGTACACACTTATGCATGAATATGATATGATGTGAAAGGTTTGTCACATGTAGTGATTCTAAGGTTGGAAAACTTGTCTCACCTATTGAATCTATGAGCTATAGTATGAATTATGTTGGATTGAGTGTCAAGACATTCTTCCATGAATATGAACTTAAGTCAAGACTTAATATGTAATATATGAGAATTAATGCTTAGCACCAAGTGGATATGAATATGAGATGGAATCTACGATAGTTGAGTCCGGCTTCCCAATGAAAGCTTTTACACTAGTTGAGTCCGGCTTTCCAAATGGGTTCCTTCTACCATAGTTGTGTTACACCTCGGAAACTAGTGAACTAAACTAGAGAGTTCTAGAGCCTTGTGCTAGAGTTTTAGAGTTTGATAGGTGAAATAAAATCATAAAAATGATTTCCGTACTTAGAATGAGGGTTTTAGGGTTAGGGCGTCAAGGTACGACCCCCCTAGTACCACCCAAGGGGTCCTTGAGCAGGACCCCAAAACAACCCAAAAGCTGTCCAAAACAGTTTCTCCCATGAAGGGTATCTACGGCCAGTAGATGGACACACGCCCCTTGGGTTGGGGTCGTGAGTCAAGGATGATGTTCCCCTGAAAATTTGAGCTGCAGACCTCCACCTACGGAGGTGCAGCACAGACAGTAGACCCACCCACAATCCGTGGGTGCGGTCTCGTAGGTTGGAGCAGATTTTTAATTTTTAGTTTTAAGTTGGGGTCTAGGGGGTTAATTCCTTATTAATTAGGGGTTAAGTTGGGATGGTTAGTTAGTTATTAAACCACATATTTAAGCCTAATAGACCCCTAAACTAAGTCAATTAAATCATTTTCTCAACTCACCAAAAAGAAACCCAAAATCATCTCTCTAGAAAGAAGAAGAAGAACAAGGAGAAGAAGGTGAAGTCTAGGGTTGAAGGGGCTACCTTTGCTACTCAAATTCGTGGATAATATTCACCTAAGGTATGCTAGATTATTCATCTATGGGTTGTTCCACCCATAGAGCCCCCTAGGTTTCCCCCAATTGTGAAGACAAAACCCCCAACCTAGTTAGGGTTTCTTCCTACATTGTGGGTAGTGATGAAGTTTGATTCCAATCAAGTGGATGATACTTAATTATGATTGAATTATTATATTATAATGAATTTATGTGATTTCTATGGTGAACCCTAGCCTATTTGATGAATTTGATAATTTGTGAGTTTATGCCATGAAGGGTGAAATTGAAGAATTAGAATTGATCTTCTAAATATAATGTCATGTGTAGTAATTTTTCAAGATTAGGATCATATAGACATGAATTGTACTAGACTTTATTACATGTGATGGATCATGATTAAGTAAAGTTGATATTGAACCTTTGTGATGAATTATGACTAGAATTGCTTAAAGATGAATCTTGTGATTTGAATGACTTGTGATCTAGATATGAATGAGGATAGAATGAAGTAAATCTTTGAGAGTAAGGCTTGTAGTCATGAATTTTGAATCACTAGGTCTTTGAGAGTAAGGCTAATGTGATGAATAGAAGTCTAATAGGTAGAATTGTGGTGAAAGACCTAAACTCACCTAACCTACCTTATAAATGCTTGAAAGTATAAAGTGATAGAATCACTTAAACATGGATTGATTGTCAAGGACATCCTTCCATGAGACATGAGTATTAAGTAAGGCTTAATAGTAAATCTTGGGGTGTATGCTTGGACTCAAGTGGATATTGACAATGAGATGGTGTGTCACACAAGATAGGGTTCGGGCTCCCAGTTGAAAGGAGGACCACACCTAGTTGATGTGAGGACTATCCAAGTTAAATGAGGAACTCTTACGTAGCAGAGTGTGGGTTTTCCCAAATTTATATCTCATGAGATGGGAGCCTTCACATAGTTGAGTTAAGGTTTCTTGTAACGACTCGAAAAATGAATAGGTTGAACTATAGCCTAAATGTGAGGGTTAATGTCAAAGATTAAAGGCAAGGGCTAAGGGTTTTGGGTGGAGTCTATGGTTAGGGGACCAAGGCTGCCTAAAACTAGGCCTAGCCACTGCCTACCATGATCACGAGGGTCTTCACGACCCGTGGTGCCACCCGTTGTTGGTGAGGCATTGTGCCCAAAAATGGATCCAAGCCAAGGTTTCCTTTCACGAGCCACTTCACAGCTCGTGGTCATGACCACGGGCCATGGGAAGGCTCGTGGGGTTGCCTTGGCCTCATGGGAGAAGTGTCATGTTGAAGGAGTTAATGGTCAAAGGACCACGGGCGTCACCACGGGTTGTGGTGTCCTTGACGAGGCGTGAGGGTGGTCATGAAGATCACTTAGGTGCATAGGAGGCAAGGCTTCAAAGCCTTGACACTGCCTCAAAGATAACGACCATCACCACAACTCGTGGTCTTGACCACAGATCGTGGGAGGTCTCATGGTCTTGCCTTTGACTCTTGAAGGCTTGGAAATTTGAGGATGCTCATTGGTCAAGGGACCATGGGCACCACCACGAGCCGTAATGCCCTTGACGAGCCATTAAAGTGGGCGTGGTCCCTGACGGGGGCTGCCCAAGTTGAGGGTTATTAGGTAATTTCCTTTTAATTAATTATTGTGTGGGTTCATTTTTAATTATTTGATATCACTTATATATATAGTTTTAATTCCTTAAACACTTCATTTACCCCTTTAGTCTACAAAACCCAAATCAAATCAAAAGTTCTTCTCCCTCCCAATATTTCTCTCTCTAAAACTCAAGGAAGAAGAAGGGAGCAATTGAAGCTATGGTTTGTGGATTCAAGGTGTTTCTTCCTAAAATTTCTTGGGGATTCACAAGCAAGGTATGGTAGTTCTCATCCTTGACTAATTTTTATTCAAGGAGCCAATTTCAAAACATGATTTTCAAGTTCCAAATTTCCCCAAATAGTAGGATTTTCAATCTAAGCATGGGTTCAATTCCAAAACGTTTTCAAGGGTTTATATTTGATGATTTATGAATGAATTGATGAATATATGATGATTTATAATCAATTTCCCCCTTGAACCCATGTTTTCCCCAAAATACCAAATTGAATGTTTATGAATTGGGTTGATTGATTATGGAAGTATGTTGATGGATTATGCCTAAATTGATGTAGATTATTGAATTACATCATTATTAATTCTTAATTGTAGAACTCTAGGGTGTGTTGTTGAATTGTGATTCATAGTCTTGGAGGGCAATTTCATGAAAGTTGATGTAAGAATATGATGTTATGTAAATATTTATGATTCCAATGAAAGTTATATGATCATGTCTATATTGTAATTGTGCTATTATTGAAAGGTCATTCTCAATTATGCACTCATGAATGTTGATGATAGAACGTGAAGGGTTCTTCAATGTAATGTGAATCTTGAATTGGTATGCATCCTCTTCTTGTATAAATAAAAGTATTGTTGATTGTTGAACCTTGGATTTGTAGGCTAATGGAAACCCCTCCATGCATATTAATAATGAACCTTGGGATTAGTAGGCTTATGGCACCCCTCCATAAATGATGTAAATGAACTTTGGGATCGGTAGGCTTATGGCACCCTTCCATAAATGTTAATGATGAATCTTGAATCGATAGGCTTATGGAACCCTTTCATGAGGATTCAAATAAGCTTTCGTAATAACGTACCTTGAATCGATAGGCTTATGTCGCCCTTTCATGTGTAAACCAATGTACCTTGGGTCGGTAGGCTAATGGCACCCTCTCATGTGTCATAATGTTAAAGTAATGAACTACTCTATGGGAATGTCGGCTAAGCACCGAGTGGATATGGTAAGATGGAAACTCTCCCAATGTTAGGCCGAGTTTCAATGAATGTCTTTCATATCCCATAACTATGTGCCCATATAGCTCTAGCTAGTGGATCCACCTAAGCTAAAATGTACCGGTCCTACCTTAGGCAAGTAAGACCACCTATTTACGGTATGGGGCAAGACACCGGATTCCATGTCAAGCTTACATGGTCTATGTCGGTTAAACACTTATTCCCATCATGTGAGATACGTGCTATAGTTACTTTAGAGGTTCTATGAAGTGTGGGTGGTAGTATGGGATGTGATCCATTCATTGCACGAGTAGGCTTTGAGAGGCTATGGTGTGAATCTCTAATCTCTTAATGTTAATGAATGAATGTACTCAAAAGGAAGCTAATGAAAAATGTTAACTTAAATGTTTAAATGATTATGATGCATGCTTTACTTGGATTGTATTATGAGTTACTTCCTTGTCATGACTTATTGAATATGAATGTGCCTTGTCTATGATGTCTTCAAATGAGTACTTAGTGTGAGTGGTAGTATGGGATATTATTCATACATTGCACAAGTATGACTTAGGGTTGTCCTAGATGTTGGTCCTAATGTGTTGATATGACTTATGAAATGTTTATGTTCCTTATGTTTGAGTATTGTGTAAAGGTTAAAAGGAAGAATGGTAAGTTCACTTTTGGTGGCCTTAATGTGGTACTTAGTGTGGATGGTGGTATGGGACGCTATTCATACATTGTACAAAGTATGGCTTGGGGTTTACTTAAGGTGAAAGTTTAATGTGATGAAATGACTTGTATGTTGGTTGTGATTGTATCTTATTCCTCTTATACTTATGATCATGAAGTTTTCTCAAATTGGCAAATATCATGACTTTCAAATAAAATGTCTGTTTTAAGCATGGTTTTTGCATGGCTATCATATATAGTACACTAAATGTGCTAACCCATATTTCTTCTAGTTTACTACAAGTGTAGGTTCCGGCAAGTGAGTTGCTATCCATATAGTTCAAGGGATTGGATTGAGTTCTTCCAAGGCCATTGGTATGTCCTCATACATTCGCGGACACATGCTTTATTGATGTTTCTTTCCTTTATTGTAATAGACATTTTAGACTTTCTATTGTAAAGGGTCGTGACCTTACTTTTGTTTCAAGATATTGATTAGATGGCCATGTGAGACAAATAGACTTCTATTGTTTTAAATGATATATTCGATTGTATGGATTAAAAGAGTTTTAAATTCCATATCATTTTCCTTATATCGGATGTTATGAATGCTATGAGGCTTGTACGCCGTGTCGCATCAAGGGGGTACCCCTGGGTCGTGACAAATATGGTATCAGAGCACAAGGTTTTGGAAATGGTTTTTAGGATTGATATCTCACAAGCCACGTCTAGTAGAGTCTTGTTCATGGGTGTGAGTCGCAAGACATTTATGAATGAGAGGTTATAGGACGTTAGGAAACTACACTTCTTTCATTATTATTCAAGTCGTGCCATAGAATTTAGCTCTATAAGTGTCATTTTCCTAAACCATATCTTGTGTTTATAGGATATGAATACAAGAAGGGTGACCGCAAGAAGAGTGGAAGAGGAGATTGTGAATGAGGGAGTTCCTCCCCAAGGTCCTCAAGGTGACCAAGCTCCTCAAGGAAATCAAGTTCTGGTTGATGCTCCGGCCATGACCAATGAAGAAGTTAGGTCGGCTCTTTTGATGATGGCTCAAGATACTAGGGGTGTTGAGACTCATTGGAACCCTATTGTGAGCACTATGGCTTCTAGGTTGAGAGACTTTGTGAGGATGAATCCTCCGGTGTTCCTAGGTTCTAAGGTGGGAGAGGATCCCCAAGAGTTTATGGATGAGGTGTATAAGGTTATTAATGCTATGGGAGTGGCTTCTATAGAAAAACAGAAATTGCCGCTTACCAATTGAAGGATGTTGCCCAAGTTTGGTTTACTCAATGGAAAAGCAATAGGACGGTAGGAGCGGGGTCTATAGAATGGGAAGAGTTTAAGAAAGAATTCCTTGGTAGGTTCTTTCCCCGTGAGAAGAGGGAGTTTAAGATGAAGGAGTTTATCAACCTTAGGTAAGGTAACATGAGGGTGCAAGAGTACTCTTTGAAATTTACCCAATTGTCTATGTATGCCCAATCCTTGGTGTCAAACCCTAAGGATTAGATGAGTAGATTTGTGATGGGTGTATCCGACCTAGTTGAGGAAGAGTGTCGTACGACAATTCTCCATGATAACATGAACATTTCTAGGCTTATGGTGTATGCTCAATCTATTGAGGAGTCCAAACTTAAGAGAAATAATAGGGAGATGAAGAGAGTTAGATCCAATGAGCAAGGTCAACTAGGTTCAAAAAGAGAGCTCCAAACCAAGATTTTGCAAGCACTCCTAAGGTTAACCAAGAGAAAGGTAATGGACCTCCATTTTCTAAACCTACTTTCACCACTTGTGGAAAAGGCATTATGGGAAGTGCCTAGCGGTACTAATAGGTTATATGGTTGTGGGAAGAATTCTCACCAAGTGAGAAATTGCCCTACTCTTACAGCCAAAGGAATGGAGGCTAAACAAGCTTCTCTCAATGATTTGAATCCCAATGCTCCAAAGAAAATAGTTTCTATGTACTTCAAGCTAAAGAGCGCAAAGGAGCTTCTCCAAATGAAGGCACCGGTATGTTGATAGTTCGTTATAGTTGTGAATGTTTTATTAAGGTTCCTATGCTATTTTCATGTTAGACTTCCGCTTTCCTTTATGAAAATTTTGGACTTGAAAATGTGTTTACTCTTTATTGTTCTTTACTTATGTTATGATATGCTAAGTGGCTTACATGGTTCCTTTTGGGGTTCTATGTGCCTTGTTATGTTTAGGGAGTACCCTTGGGTCGTGACAATGAAGTATTTTCTTACTATAAGGGTTACCCTAGTACGCCATCTTCGAATAGAGATTCGCGAGAGAAAGTAAATGAAATCAGCTTGTTTCTCTCCTTGATTTGTTGGATGACTTGCTTTGGGAACTCTAGGCATAGACAAAAATTGTTGGAGGACAAAGCGGTCTAATTCTTGTCTAGCCTTGATATCTCTAATTTCTTCCTTAAGGAAATCTATTCCAGACTGGAGATCTTGGATAGTTATGTACTTTGACTTTTTGGAGGGAAATCGATTTAAGATATCAATAATATTGTAGGTGTTTTTCACGTAGGGATAAGAAAATATATGAGAGGAAGAGGTGGAAGGTTTATCTAAAGCCTTTTTGAATTGCTCTACATAGTTTTTTTTCTGGTTTAAATCATGTTTATTACTAATAATCTCAAGAACAAGATCATGTTTCGTAGTGCGAACATTAACCTCAGGTTTGCTTGTTTGGTCTTGGTCAGATTCATAGGACTCTTAGTCATCATTCTCAATTTGGATGAAATTTTTCAAATTCATCTTCTACATAATCAAAAATTTTGCTATCTTCTAGTAAGAGGTTTTGAATTTGGTTTAGGACAGATTCATCAAGGTTAAGATTTCTAACCTTTTTGGAGAGTTTTAAATATTTGGCAATATGGTCAGGTTTATCTGTCACGACCCGAGAGCACCCTCTAGTCGTAACACGGCATACTCGACCCCGAAGGGGTCTAATACAAGCCTTATAACATTCTCGAACATAAGAACATATGACTTAGAGAAGAATTAAAAACTTTCTTTACAATCGAAGACATTTTCATTAAAAAGCAAGCGGAAGACTTTTCTATACTCTATACACTATGTCTCAAACCATCTAATACTTTGAATACAACATTGGGACTTAGCCCATACAAAAGCTTTAACATGAACTAAAGACATAAAGGGGACATGGTGGATCTTGTCCTCGAAACTATGAGGACTCACCAAGTCTTCATCTCCAACCTCCTTAGAAACCTATTCATTAAGCATAGAACTCCAATATCTCCAACCCCTACACTTTGTAAAAAAAAAAGGGAAGAATGGGGTTAGCACATTAGATGTACTAAGTATGATGACCATGCAAAAACATGCTAAAAAGGGATATTTTGTTGGAAGCCATGCTTTTATGCCATTTTTGTAAAACTTTATGAATATCGATACAATAGGCATAATATAAGTCACAACCAACATACAAAGTCACATACTTCACATTTAAGCAAAACCACATATATACCTTTACCTTTACCTTGAACCTCCACCTCAAGTAACCGTCAAGCTACACCTTGTGTAATGTATGGGTAGCGTCCCATACCACCACCCACACTAAGGCACCACCTTAAGGTCACCAAAAGTGAACTTACCATTCATCCTTTCCACCTTTACACAATAGAGCATATAAGACACATAACCCTTACATTAATCACATCATCACATTAAGACCAACATCTAAGACAACTCTAAGTCATACTTGTGCAATGTGCAAGTAGAATCCCATACTACTACTCACACTAAGTACTCCTTTGAAGTCACCCTAGACAAGGCACCTTCATATACAATAAGACATGACAAGGAAGTAACTCATATACAAATCCAAGAATAGCATGCATCATTTACATTTAAACATATAAGCATTTACGTCAACATTCTCCATTAACATCATTACATTAAGAGCACCTTCATTCATTAGACATTAGACCAATATTCTCATAAAAGTCATCATAAGAGCCCATTCATTACATTAACATTATAAGGAACACACCATGACATCTCTCAAATGCCTACTTGAGCAATGCATAGATGGCATCCCATTCCACCACCTACCCTAAGTAGTACATCCTTAAGATACCGTAGTCCATTAACCATTATTGTTGGGTAAGCCTTAACCAACATAGACCGTGAGAGATTGACATGGAATCCCGATGTCACCCTCATCGGATAAGGGATTCCTACTTGCCTAAGGTAGGACCATTCATTTTAGCTTAAGTGGATCCACTAGCTATAGACCTATGTGGGCACATAGTTATGGGATAGGAGATTTCTACTAGATACCCCGCCTCAACGTATAGATGGGCATCCATCTCAAGAGGTTGCTACTAGATACCCCGCCTCAACTCCCAGATGAGTATCCACCCCATTTATATCCTCTCGGTGCTTAGAATTATTCCCCACGGAGTATTTGACATTCATTACATTCATTCATTAAGGGATAAGAGATTGCTACTAGATACCCCACCTCAACTCACGGTTGAGCATCCATCTCAAATCCAACATTCATTAAAGGGGATATAGGGATTGTTACTAGACACTCCGCCTCAACTCCTGGATGAGAATCCATCCCAACCCAATGTTCATTCATTGTAAATCTCATAGATTTGAAGATGAGAATAGCCTTTCACCTAAGAAATCCCTTATTGTGAGAAAACCCTTTTACAACAAGTCATTACATTCATTAGAGTACAATATGAGAATAGCCTTTCAAATAGTCATTCACATTCATTAACATTAACATTAAACTTCATTCATTCATTCATTCATAATCAACAAACCCACTTCATAAGGCCAAATTTAGGAATTTAGAGAAATCATGGGTTCATAGAATATTTTCATCTTAAATCACCAATTAAACATCAACATAATCATAATTTATCATTTGAAAACGTTTGATGCAAGAACTCATGAGTTTGAGTGAAATCTAGGGTTTTGGAGAAACTTGAAAACCTTGAAAACTTTTTTGGAATTGACTCTAGGGTGAAAGCTAACCCTAGATGAAGTATCACCATACCTTAACTTGAAAAAATCCACAAACATCAAATTAACTAGCCTTCCTCTTCAAGCCCTAATTCATCTTCTCCTCTTGGTCTTCAATGGAGTTCTTAGAGAGAAGATATTTTGAGAGGGGGGGTTTTGATTTGGGGAAAAGTGAATAATGAAATCTAAAATAACATTTTAATGTTTTTAATACTCTTAAAATACTTAAATAACCCCAAAATAGTCGTCCAAACAATTAAAAAATTTACCAATATAACCTTACCTTGGCCGAACCCACACAAATTTTGCAGGTCCAATCTATGGCCCCCATCCATGGATCGGGTTTGGGGTCGCGGACCGTGATGTTGAAGCATGGTTCGTGACTGCAAGGTTGTTTGGGTCCCCTTGACCTACGGAGCAAGACCACGAGTCGTAGATCAATCTACTGGTCGTGGATTGCATCTGTGGTTCATAATGTTTTGGAGCTTGGTGGTTTACTTGGGGTCTTGGGGTTTAGACTTAGGGTCCTCCTCAAGGACCCTTAGGGTGGTTGTAACGCCCCTCAAAATGAAATAGGATAATTAGAGCTTCACATGCGTGGTAGTAGTTGATAAACTTGTATAAATGTTTGAAAATGACTTTATAGGTCAGTTTAGTTGAGTTTGAGGTCAAACGACAAGGGACGACCAAGACGTTCGGAAACTAGTGTTTTACGTGTTGGTGTGTTCTGGTATGTTGTTAATGTTTTAAAGTGTTGTTGGAGTCTAAATTCAATGGAAGTGACCCTAGTGTCTTAATAAATGCTTTTTGGGTCGAAACGTTCGGGTACGACTCCCCGGGACCACCCTAAGGGTCTCCGAGGAGGACCACAACCCTTGGCCAAGCAAGCTGTCAGGGCAGCTTGAAAATGCTCATGGAGGGAGCATGTCCGCGTCGCGGACTAGCTCCACCAAGGTCCAAATGGTTGGTCCGCTTCGCGGACGTATCGCGGACTCTTCTGTCTCGAAATTTAATTTCTAATAACTTGCGGGAACACCTCCGCATCGCGAACTTATTTCCCGACGAAATCTGCGAAAATAAAATTCAAGTTTGACTTGTTTAAAATGGTTCAACTAAGTGAAGGGTAGTTTGGGTACTATGGGTTATTGTTTTTAAGTGTTTTTAAGTATTTTTAAAGGTATTTAAACTTGTATATGGTATTATAGGA